>JAFEMH010002841.1:220000-308345 GCA_022495995.1 Adenophora triphylla var. japonica
ATTAGATTTTATAAGAATATGTTAGTTGTTTTAAATTTTTTGGTTAGTTTTTTAATGAATTCAATTAGTTTATTAACTAAATAATAACAAACATAAGCAATGACATGGTTTCAAAGTCACGCTTCCATGATTCACGGTTTCGGTTTTCGATTCCAAAACCGCTGGGTTCCCACTTCTAAAAAGGGTGACCCGTATTCGAATCGTGGAACCGCCGATTACGGTTTCCATGGTTTCCGCTTCTTCCACGATTTTAGTTCTAGCAAATTTCGAGTTCCGATTTTACCCATTGATTTTCCTGGTTTTCAATATATATATATATATATATATATATATATATATATAGGGTTTATATCCTTGGTGATTCCCAATTTACCCCTTGAAACCCTAAGAATATTATTTTAGAGGCCTACATAGTTGAGAAAAAAAACAGAAAACGGAAGAAGACATAAAAAAAAAGTGACAATAAGGACGAAGTTATGTCTTCATAAAGCTCCATCCAACATTATCTTCAGAAAAGAGCCGTCAATCACCCGTAACTTTGCTCAGTCTCTGGCTACTAACTCATCACCTTATTAAATTGACCAGTAAAAATAAAATTTAATGAGAGGCTAGATTTGATCATCATAATACAAGTTAGGAGACATAAGTCTTCCTTGAAAATGTAATAATAAGGTAATTCTAATAGCTCAATTTAAACCGAAATCAAAATAATTAATCTCCAAATGCCAAATAAGTGCCTTGATCACTGTTGTTAAAAAGCTGTTTTAGTTTAATCAGATGTCTCGGGTTTAAGCTTTGAAAATACAAGCTAAAACTTTCTTAGGAGAGTTTTGTTACCATTATGGTTTTACAAAACTCGAACAAATATAGTCGGCATCCAATTTGGTGTTAAGTGGATACCAATGGTTTAGAAAAACAAAACACGAGTCCAAGCAAAAGTGTGCATAAGAAATTTAAAAACAAACAAAACTTCACATAAGAGGTTAATGGAAATTATTGAATAAACTCACATAAGTTTTACAATTACGTGAAAAGGTTGAAGACAAGGGTTTTGGTTTCCGACATGGGAGTTTGGGAGGTAAAAGGTTAGGGTTTGATATAGCTTTGGAAAGAAAGATAGGTTGGTGAGATTTGAGTGGCGGGTTAAATGCAAATTTAATTTGGAAATTGACAAATTTACCTAATTTGGCTACACTTTTGCCATAATTATTCACAAACAAATTCACAGTACTTGCGTTTTTATTTTCGTATACTCCATCCGTCCCGGACTAAAGTTCTCACAGAAATTAAGAAATAGAAAATGGAAAAAGTAAATGTTGTGAGTATAAAAATTAAAATAGGAGAGAGAAAGTGACTAAGAAATTTTTGTTGTGAGAATAACAAGTAGATCTAATTGTCCAATTTAAGCAATGGAGCAACTACAAATCTTACTCTGAGTAAGAGACTAAAAAATAGAGTAACTCTCAAATATATTAAAAATAAAAGTAATAACCTTACCGGCAGAGGAGGGAGTATTAGCAAAGCACACGACCAGTTGCCAACTTAATAAGGCTAGTCCCCTTTCACTATTCAAATATAATGTTAGTTCCTTTTTAACTATTCAAACATATTAACAATAGTATTTAATTTCCATCACTATTCTCCACTTTTCATACTTTGTCATTCATCCTCCCCTCACTCTCGGATTCGAAATTCGCTACTGCTTGCTTTGTATCTGCTCATGTTACGTAAAATTTTACTAATAAATGTAAAATTCAAGTACAAAATATAAAATATTTGTGAGACACAAATGTAAAACATCATTGTTAGCTCCTATACTCCTTGAAAATGTATATAAAACATGGTTTATGCCTTCAAATATTTATTATGTGAATCCCCCTCTCTCTTTCTCACCTCCCATTCTTAGCTATATCAAGTACACTTATGAACGTTCAATAAATTTAACCCTCCAATTATAAAAATAGGACCATCTTTTATGGAGCAAACGAAAATGATAAGTAGGTTGGGGAGTATATTATTGCATTACATTGATAAACGTGTGTATATACCAATGTAAGCATGCAATCTTAGCAAGCAACCCCTAAGAATTCTGTTTAAAACTAAAAGATTGAAAAATGGGAGGTCCCTCTCTCTTTCTCCCAGACCCCCTAAAGTTCAATGGGGGGTTGTTTTGGTCAAATTTCAACAAGTACTATCAATGACGAGAAAAATGACAAAAGAGATAAGAATCAGGGTAAAATGATTATTGGATAGAATAGAAATGAACACAAGGAATTTGTTGACTAGGGAAAGCTCTTGAACAACTTGTTCGCCGACACAAAACCCCGGGAGGTTTAGGAACCTGCCTTGACCAAAAGGTGTATTAATGGCTGAGTTTGAGTACAAAACTAAGAGCGTATGTAAGGGAGCTTATGCTAGTGAGATTGTGTGTAAAATACAGGTGTTTATTCCCTTTTATACCTCAAATAATGGCTAAAATACAAAGATAATCACAGGCCTTGAATCTCAAAAATAAGTTGATCTTGTTGAGATATTCTCGCCACATTGTTGATGAAGGAGATAGTGGTCCGTTGCTGGATATTTTGATGAAGAAACGTCATTGAATCAGTCTCCTCATCCATTGGCACGTTCCCTGAAAAATAGGGTTTTAACGTAACAATAATTCAACCTGCAAGATGATCAAGATGTAGTAGGAGAACTCAAGTTATTAGTACCAAGATGTTATGTGCAAGTTGAAAACATGTTGACTGAAAATGTAGGGCCTAACAATTGCCCCCAAACTTTTTGAATTTTAAAATAAAGAATATAAAGAGACAAAAATTTAAAAAATTTGCCAAAAATGGATATAGTGTACGGCGGCTTTAAATGAAAAAGGTTTGATGAGACGGTTTTGGATACTTCCAAGGCAAAGTTCATGATGCTTCTTTAGACTTCCAACCGTTTACAACCTCTCAATAAATTAGAATCCTTCTTCCCCAACTCTCCCTTTCACAGAAAATCTTTAACAAGAGGGTTTTCTTTGGAGAGAAATCAAGGAGGAACGCAAGAAGAAAAACAAGTAAAATTTCTGGTGAGTTGCTTCATCCCCTTCTCAATTTCTCTTTGATAATTTTCTCAAGTTGTAAAAAATGGGAAGAAAGAAGGTAAGCATAATCGAGAGTGACGAAGGTCTTCCTGAAGGTTTCGTAACCCAAAATCTGTTGAAAGAACCTGATAAGGAAAAATGCTTGATTTCTGAGGCAGACCTGGAAATCATTAAGAAGAATCGTGCATTCCACCCGAAACTGTTTTCTTCATCCATCCCGACTTAACCTCTAAGTGCTATTCTCCTGAATGGGTGTGTTTCCCAGAATATCCCTTCATCATTGTTCTAAAATTCCCTTTTCCGGACTTAATTACTAGGTTCTTCACCTCTGCCAAACTTAATTATGCCCAAATTATGCCTCAAGGTTGGAGGTGTTTACAAACCCTAGTTAGGTTGAAGGAGGAACCTGGTTTGAATGTGGGTTTAGAAGAGTTTTCTTATACTACTGAGATAAGGGGATTTGGTCTTGGGAGGTTTTGCTTTAGAGTTAAGAGCGGTGGTGATCCCATCTTGAATTCCAACAATGACCCTGTCGATAGAGGATGGAGAAACAAGTTTTTCTTTGCTAGGAAAGATAGCCTAGGTCAAGAGGCTGGTGTAATTTCAAAGTGGAGGTCTCAAGGTAGGGGAAATTTCCTTTGATTTCATACATTCTTAAAATCTTTGCACACCTAATCTTAACCAACTTGAATTTTCCTTTGTAGAAGTTGCCAAATTGTGCGTGCTTTTCCCAGAACAAGAAGGGACAAAAGAAAACGTGAAGAAGATTTACGAGTTGGATCCTCTTGTTAGGTCTTTCAAAGCATTCCCTGTCCTGCTTTCTGCAGAGAGGGTTGAGGGTTTGGAAGAAGAAGTTAACCTAGAAGAGTCTCTGCCAGGTTCTATCAAGATGTCTACAGGTGTGATTAACATCTTAGAGTTTTTGCCTATCTTCACTTTATTCTAATCCTTCAAGTTGCTCTTAATTTTATATCCTTTATTGCAGCTACTCGTTCTAAGACAGTGTTGCGGACCTACTTGCTGATGCTAAAGCAAAGAGGACTATAAAGAAAGATAGCAAGCCCCCAACTCCCCAATTTGTGGTATCCAGTTCTGAAGTGAATGCATCCAAGAAGAAGGATGAAACAAAGAAAAGGAAGTTGACGGATGCTGAAGCCACGGATGCGAGTGATGTTTTGAATGTGGAAAAAACGAAAGAGAAGTTTGGTGCTGTGATGACAGATTTTGTTGACAAGGTGAGGAAATTTTGAACCTTATACCAAAGAATTTACAAAGTACTAATACTTCTTTTACACAGGTTTCGGAGATAATGAGTCCTATTATGGACCAAGTCAATGTTTTGAAAATCAAAGCGGCTAGATGCAATTATGAGGTTGAGGAATCAAAGAAGGAAGCCAACATAAGTGCTGGGGAGGTAGAGAGACTGAAGAAAGAAGCAAAAATATATGCTGGTGAAGTGGAGAAACTGAAGAAAGACATTGGGACCTTGAGAAAGGAGTTTGGCAGATGTTCGTGCTGAGAGGGTGAAGGAAAATGAAGCTCATTTGAAGGAACTTGAAGCAGCAAAGGAAGATTTTAAGTTTAATGCCACCAAGACAGTGTTGGAGGCCAGAATTCAACTCATGGAGGAGTTCAAGAACGGGCAGGCTCCAAATTTGGATTTGGAGGAAGAGAAAAGAATTCTAGAAGACTTCATTGGCGAACCGATGGATGGGGAGGAGGTGAATTCACTTGAAGCCTTTGACAAACTGGTTGATGATGCCAACAAAGTTTTGAGTACCATAGTGGTGACTCACGTTGAAGAGAATAATCAAGAGAAGGAGACAACTGCACCACCAGCGGCAGCGGGCCAAGATGTTTGAACAATTTGAATGTTTTAAGTAGTTTTGGAAGGAAGGGCAACAAAAACAATTTCTTTTTTGCTTATTTGGTTATGTAATGGCTCATAAGAGTCCAGACAATTTATTTGGGGGTACTAGGTTGGTCTAGTACTCCAAGCTTTCGTAGGTTTTAAGGAACTTGTTGGCTTATCCAACTTATCCATTAGTTGTGAAATCTTTTGGGAACATTTTGAAGCTTTACAGAAGGTTCTTCAAAAATACTTGCATTTGTTAAATAGATAAAATGCTGATGTTATAAATAGAAGGTAACATGTCAATGTTACAACCAATAGTCACAACTTGAATAAGTGTGAAATCGCGCGCACGGGCGAAGGTGTCAAAACCTTAATTCTTTAGAAAAGATGTAAATCTTTTAACCATAAGTAAAATGTACCTTTGATCAGAGGTAAATCGTTTGAAGAAATAGAACAAGTCTCAGCCGTCCTGGCGTGTCAACATGTTCCATCCCTCTCCAGATAATGTTTTAACATGTTGGAGCCGTACTGGCGTGTTAACATGTTGAACTTCTTTATCTCAGGTCAAACATGTCGGAGCCGTACTGGCGTGTTAACATGTTCAACCTGATCCATCTTAGGTCTCAACATGTCGAAGCCGTACTGGCGTGTTAACATGTTGAGCCTACTCCGCTTGTTCAAGTCGTATACCTTGCAAAACAAATTCATGTTAGGATTGGGTGTTAGCGTAGCTAACACCCCTCCGATGCTTAAGTTAGTAAGGATTTCCAATAAAATTGAGAATTGAAACACGCGAATGAACTTGACATAAATTAAATCGTACCTGAGAAGTCTAGTTGTTAATAACTTGACTTACATAAAATAGAGCTTTAAATGAATGGCATTCCAACTCCTAGGGACCCTATCTCCACTTGGGGTTGATAACCAATATGCCCCTTTGCCAGCTTCAGCATCAATAAGATATGGTCCCTCCCACTTGGGAGCTAATTTACCTGCATTCAGCTCTCTTGTATTTTGAAATACTTTTCTCAAAACTAAATCACCAACCTGGAATCTTCTTATTCTGACATTCTTGTTGTAAGATCTAGCAATCCGTTGTTGATAGGCTGCCATCCTTATCTTGGCTAAATCCCTGATCTCATCAATTGTATCTAGATCTTGGGTTAGCAAGAGATTATTTTCATCTTGAGTTAATAAACCATACCTTGCTGTTGGGATTGTCACCTCGACTGGAATTACAGCTTCTGCTCCAAATACCAAGGAATATGGAGTTCTACCTGTGGCCCCTTTCGTAGTGGTCCTGTCTACCCAAAGTACAAGTGGTAATTCTTCAGCCCATTTTCCTTTCTTTTGATCTAGGCGTTTCTTCAAGTTGTTGACAATCAACTTGTTGCTTGATTCAGCTTGACCATTGGCTTGAGGGTGGACAGGCGTAGACATGATCAGCTTGATGCCCCAACGAGCACAAAAATCTCTAGTCTTCTTACTTATGAATTGGGATCCATTATCACATATGATCTCTGATGGTACGCCAAACCTGCTAATAATATTTTTCTTTAAAAATGAAACTACCTCCTTGTCTCTTACTTGCACATAGGCCTCTGCCTCAATCCATTTTGAGAAATAATCAGTCATTGCCAACATGAACACTTTGCCTCCAGGGGCCTTAGGCAACTTGCCCACAATATCCATGCCCCATTGCATGAAAGGCCAAGATGAGACGATAGAGTGTAGAGGTTCAGCAAGTTGATGCAAGATGTTACTGTGTCTCTGGAAGGCATCATACTTCTGTACATAGCTCATGGCATCTTGACACATGGTTGGCCAGTAATAACCAGTCTTGAGGGCCTTTGATGCCAATGCTTTCCCACCAGAATGATTTCCACATGTTCCTTCATGGATTTCACTTAGCACGAGCTCAACTTGCTTATTGTCAATACATCTCAAATAGTGTCCTGCAAAAGATTTCTTAAACAAGACATTATCTATTAAAACAAAAGTTGAAGTACGCATTTTAAAAGATCTAGCATTCTTAATATCAGGTGGAAGAGTTCC
Organism: Adenophora triphylla var. japonica; assembly: GCA_022495995.1. Classification (NCBI taxonomy): domain Eukaryota; kingdom Viridiplantae; phylum Streptophyta; class Magnoliopsida; order Asterales; family Campanulaceae; genus Adenophora; species Adenophora triphylla. The sequence goes on from JAFEMH010002841.1 coordinate 226,996, forward strand.
AAGTAGAAGGAACTCAATTATAGGTTGGGTCCAAGATGAACTTGTATCTTGTGCCCCATTAGATTGAGTAACTTCTTGAGTTTCCTCCACTTGGTCTATTGTCGGGTACTTAACATAAATAATGGGAATATTAGTATGCAACATAGACTTGCAAGTTGAACCCAAGTTGGCCAATGCGTCCGCTTCTGTATTCTCTTCTCTAGGGACCTGTTCCAAAGAGAATGACAGGAATTTTGAAGCCAAAGCTTTAACATGTTGGAGATACAAAGTCATCTTGGAATGCATCGCCATATAACTGCCATTAAAATGGTTAGCGTGCAATTGAGAATCAACATATACATTTATATGAGTAATATTTAAACTTAAAGCTGTAGTTAAACCCATGATTAAAGCTTCATACTCAGCTTCATTATTCGTCGCATTGAATTCACAAGATTTAGCTTGAGGTATGATATCACCTTGAGGGGATTTCAGAACTATTCCCAAGCCAATTCCTTTGGAATTTGAAGCTCCATCTGTAAACAGTGTCCAAAATCTAGGAATTGTTTTACCTTCAAGCTGTTGTATTTCCAGTTCCACCTCGGGCTGCAAACTGGGACTAAAGTCTGCTATAAAATTGGCTAGAGCCTGAGATTTGATAGCTGTTCTTGGCTCATATAAAATGTCATACGTGCTCAACTTGACCGACCACTTGGCCAATCTGCCTGACATCTCTGGAGTCCTCAATATATTTCTCACAGGATAGTTAGTTCTAACAGTTATAGAATGTGCTTCAAAATAATGACGCAGTTTTGTAACAGCAGTAGTCAAGGCTAAAATTAACTTTTCAAGATGAGAGTACCTCGTTTCAGCATCTAGTAAAGACTTATTTATATAATAAACAGGATGCTGTTCACCTGGGATTTCTTTCACCAACACTGCACTAACTGCATTCTCAGATACAGCTAAATATAAATAAAGGTGCTCACCACGTTCTGGTTTAGCAAGTAGGGGTGACATCATCAAGTATTCTTTAAGTTGTTTAAAAGCATTTGCCTCATGTTGGTCACCGATTGGAAGAGTTTATTCTTTCTTAACACTTCGTAGAATAACTCGCACTTATCATATGATTTAGATATAAATCTATTTAGAGGCAGCTACTCTACCCGTTAACCTTTGGACGTCTTTGATATTCTTGGGGATTCCAAGTTGAGAATAGCTTTGATCCGTTCGGGATCGGCTTCAATTCCTCTCTTGGTCACCATATAGCCCAAGAACTTTCCCCGCTTTAACACCAAAATTGCACTTCGCTGGATTAAGTTTCATGTTGAAAGCTTTCAAGATGTTGAAGGCCTCAGCAAGATGCTCCACGTGATCTTCAATATGCTTGGATTTTACTACCATATCATCTATGTAGACTTCCATTGTCTTGCCAAGTTGATCTTTAAACATCTTGTTCACCAGTCTCTGATAAGTTGCCCCTGCATTTTTAAGACCAAATGGTATAGCAATATAACAATATATACCTTCCGAAGTCATGAATGCCGTATCCTCTTGATCTGAGGGCTCCATTTGAATTTGCTGAAAACCTGAGGACGCATCCATGAATGTCAAGATATCGTGACCAGCTGTCTCATCAACTAGAGAATCAATATGAGGAAGAGGGAATGGATCTTTCGGGCAGGCCTTGTTCAAGTCTGTGAAGTCCACGCATACTCTCCACTTGCCGTTCCTCTTCTCTACCACCACGACATTAGCTAACCACCTTGGATATTGAACTTCCATGATCATCTTGGACTTCAAAAGCCTCTCAACTTCATCCTTTATAATCTGGTTCCGCTCATGGGCAAACTTTCTTCTTTTCTGGTGGACAGGACGGATGGTTGGATCAATGTTCAACCTGTGAGTAATGATGTCCTTGCTTATTCCTGTCATATCCTCATGCTTCCACGCAAAACAACATTTCTGACTCTTCAAGAACTCAATCAGCTCCTCCTCAATTTCAGATGGAAGATCTGTACCGACTTGCACTTGGGCCTCAGGGTTTGACTCATCAACAGAAACACTTTTCGTCTCGTGCTCCACTGCTTCAAGAACATCCTGGGCCTTCTTCTTTAATTGCTATGCTTGACGAGGGACCGTACTTGCTTTCATATTAACCTTGTAGCACTCTTTAGAAGCCTGCTGATTTCCCTTAAACTTGGCCACACCCCAAGGTGTTGGAAATTTGACGCACTGGTGATAGGTTGACGACACGGCCTTCATGTTGTGGATCCAAGGTCTTCCCAAAATGACATTGTACGAGGATGAGCATTCAATCACACAGAACCTTTCCATAGAATTCATACCCTCCAAATAGATAGGCAACTTGATTTCTCCGACTGTTTGCTTTACTTCACCACTGAACCCCACCAGTACGAATGAATTTTTCACAAATTCGGACAAAGGAATGCCCATCTCTTCCAGAGCATGAGCGAAGATTATGTTAATTGAGCTGCCGCCATCAATCAGAATTCTCTTGACCATACAATTAGCAATCTGCACCTGGACAACTAGACCATCATGATGGGGGTCCAACGTGTTATCCTTATCCTCATCTTCAAAGGAGATAACTTGTCCATCCGTGAAGTCGCGGCACCTTGAGGGCAGTTCTGACTGATCCTCCTTAGAACTCTTGGCATGACACTTGGCTGCATAATAAGTTGTACCACAAATATGGGATCCACCTGAAATAACATTTACTACCTTGGTGGCTGGAGGAGGTGCAACTTTCTCGGGTCTGGACTGCTCCCCAGAATCAGGCTCTTTGGACTCATTTCTGACCCTCTTCTTACCCAACAAATCCTTAAGAAGACCCTTTGACAATAGATGAGCAATCTCCTTCCTCAAGGCAAAACAATTCTCAGTGGTATGCCCAAACTCCTCATGAAATGCGCACCACTTGGACTTATCCTTCCAAGTCGAGGGCTTGTCACTCTTCTTAGGCCATATTGCTTTGTCTCCAAGATTTTCCATGGCGCAAAGGACTCCTGCAATGTCCAAAGAAAAGCAGTAATCAGAAATTTTAGGATTGTCATTATCATCTCCATCTTGATCATCATCAACAAAATGAACTTTAGAGGATTCAGATTTAGCAGGGGGTTTGCCCCTGTTAGACTTATAATGATGGGAATCTGTTTTTCTGTCTGAGGGCTCAAATAGAGGAGTAGGGGTCCTCCCAGTTGTCTTCTCCATTGCTAGGCTATCATCTTCCAATCTGATGAAACGCAAGGCTCTGGTTCTGATTTCTTCAAGTTGTTTCGCAGGAGTCATTACCAACTCATTATAAAATAGAGAGCTCTTCTTCAAGCCTATACGGAATGCTTCCGTAGCTGTGGACATATCCAAGCTGGGTATAGTCACTGCCTCCTAGTTAAACCTGTGCAAATATTCTTTAAGACTTTCGTTGGGTTGTTGCACAATTATGTAAAGGTCACTAGTCAACTTGTCAAATGCCCTGTTGCACGAAAATTGATTAGTAAACATGTTGACAAGTTGAGCATAAGAAGAAATAGAATTTAGAGGAAGTCCTGTTAGCCATTTTAAGGCTGGTCCTGACAAAGTCGAGCCAAAACCCCTGCAAAAACATGCTTCTTTAAAAACAGGGGGGATACTTATGATATCCATCGATTCCTGATACAGCAACACATGCTCTGCTGGATCGGTGCTCCCATCATACTTCTTCATATGAGGGACTTAGAACTTCTTTGGGATCTCTACATTAGCTATTGCTGGAACAAAACGAGACTCGTTATAGCAAGTTGGAGAAACTTGGTGATAAGGCATGTTGACTCCAGGCACGCTTCGAAGCAAATCTTTTATAGTCTGCATTTCCTTAACAAGTTGATTCTCTGTGAAAAGAGGATTGTTATTAAATTGAGATGCAGAAGTATCAAAAGCATTAAATAAATTCCCTGTTTGCCCCATCAAAGGTGTGGCATAGGTATAGCAAGATGACAACATAGGTTGGCTAGCTGGAAGGCTGAATCTCAGTTGCGTGATTGGAATAGACGTCACGATTGTGCTTTCTGCTGGCAAGGTACTGGACATAGGGATATCTCCAAAATGGCTTGGTCGTGTACCTGCACCAAACAAAGATCTAGGATGCAAAGGTGAAAATGGAGTAGATACTTGAGTTTCAGCTTGCTTCCCTTTACGCATGGCATCAATGGCATTGAATATCATGGTGTTTGTATGCTCCTGAGCATCTAACCGGTCAGTCACTTTCTTCAACATAGTGACCATGTTGGACATTAGCTCCAAATTGACAGCTTCCGAATTTGAAGATAGATTGCCTTGGGTGCCGGAACTAGGAAGCGGCTGACTCCTCTCACCTTGACTACCGGACGGCGGATTGGTCATTTCTACGCAAATAATCAAAGTATTCCCACAGACGGCGCCAAATTGTTTTGGTCAAATTTTAACAAGTACTACCAATGATGAGAAAAATGACAAAAGAGATAAGAATCAGGGTACAATGATTATTGGATAGAATAGAAATGAACACAAGGAATTTGTTGACTAGGGAAAGCCCTTGAACAACTTGTTCGTCGGCACAAAACCCCGGGAGGTTTAGGAACCTGCCTTGACCAAAAGGTGTATTAATGGTTGAGTTTGAGTACAAAACTAAGAGCGTATGTAAGGGAGCTTATGCTAGTGAGATTGTGTGTGTAAAATACAGGTGTTTATTCCCTTTTATACCTCAAATAATGGCTAAAATACAAAGATAATCACAGGCCTTGAATCTCGGAAATAAGTTGATCTTGTTGAGATATTCTCGCCACATTGTTGATGAAGGAGATAGTGGTCCATTGCTGGATATTTTGATGAAGAAACGTCATTGAATCAGTCTCCTCATCCATTGGCACGTTCCCTGAAAAGTAGGGTTTTAACGTAACAATAATTCAACCTGCAAGATGATTAAGATGTAGTAGGAGAACTCAAGTTGTTAGTACCAAGATGTTATGTGCAAGTTGAAAACATGTTGATTGAAAATGTAGGGCCTAACAGGGGGATGCACACATTTGTTGCTATGGAGACCTGTGCAACTCTGATCGACTCCGACTTCAGCTTAGATGACTGACGACGAATAGAAGAATACCAAAAATGGCCGTGATCTGATCACCAAGATCAAAGTGGCTGCTGATCAAGAGAGATCATACAAAGCCGGTGGAAGATGACATCCGCCCTAATTAATTCCCCTAATCAATCAGATTTTTCTTCAACTGCTGTGTCTCAATGAAAATTATCCCCCAATCAGGCTCTCGTATACCGCTGGATCTCACTGAATAGTTTAGCACAAAAAGACCAGGATTCTAATTTTTGCAAAGCTAGTTTTTTCTTATGAGTTATTTTACATGCCTTTGTCACATAAAAGGGGAAATTACTAAATGGTTTATTCAATGAGATTGTTTTAAGGCGTAGGTTATCAAGTGGTGTGGTTGATCAAAAGAGACACAGCTTGAGACGTAAAGATCTCAACTGTGTTATTACCTAACAGATTGAGTCCTTTTCTTCTTCTAACAAAAAAAAAAGAAAAACATCTTCCATCTATTTTGAGTGATTGCTGCAGCAACCGATGCACTGTTCCACTGCAGCCATCGGTAGCGATTTAGGCTATGGGGCCAATATTGAACAACTAGCGGTTGATGTTAAGTAACCAACTCCTCTAAAACCTTAAGGTGATAGAGAGGACACCCACAACGTATATCATGCTTAGATATTAACACTCCCCCTCACGTGCATACGTGGAGTTATAGGGGTACAATTGGGTCAATACGTACCCTTTATAAATTTTTTTAGGATAAATGCAAATGGGAAGATTTGAACCCTATACCTTGCCAAACCATGAGCTCTGATACCATGTTAAGTAACCAACTCCTCTAAAACCATAATGTGATAGAGAGCACACCCAAAATGTATATCATAATTAGATATTAACAGTTGAGATCAAAATCTCTTACGAGACACTCGTTGCGCTGGTTACTCAAAATGGTACCGTGGTCTAAATCAACACCATTCAACAGCAATAAGGAACCTCTACTCTGAAACACAAGGTAATAATCTAGCAGGGAGAGAAAAACATTAACAGGTAATAAACTTGGAGAATCAAACAATTTAGCAGGAAATTAAGTACTTGAATCAAACACAGAAATCCTAGGCATTTTCAACATTCAATATAAAAAATAACAGGCTGATCAACAACATAGTTTTCAGTCATCGATTTCCCTTAACATTTCATTTCTAATCTGTGAATAGAGTCTTGTCTACCTAACCTCTCTTAAATCCCATTTGTATGAGGTGCTCAGTGAGCCTCCCATACCAAGCCCTATGGGCTTGCTTCAAGCCATACAAGACTTTCTTTAGTGACGTAAACGAACTAAGGTTAAGAGATTGAACCGAACAAAAATCAACAAGATTCGGTAAACAAGAAAGTTGTAGCCTTTCTTTTCTTTAATTCAATTCATAATCAAAAATTGCATTAATCAAAGCCCTAAACTAGTTTAAATACTCTCCAAAACCCTAAAACGAATTGCAATAGAAAGTACCAAAATACCATATCTTAATTAAACCAAAACATCAGCCAACAGAAACGAAATAGTATTAGGAAACTGTGGAATGACAATGAGGCAGGGGTATGGCTTAGCTTCATGCGGCCGCCTGGAAGGCACTGGACTGCTGATTCGTTAGTCCTCGCTGATGCGTGCGCCTGGGATGGATTGGGCCGGCCGCTTGGGCAACCTGTTGTTTGGCATCAGTCATCCTGTTGCTCAGCACGAGTCGTGCCCTTTGCTCTTCATCATTCTGTTGATCTGCAACTGCATCATTCACCCCCTTGAAAAAGACTCGACCACGAGTCGATACCAACAAGATGCTTCAACAGAAACCCCATCTTGTACAAGTGAACCCAAAGTAATCCTCTTTCGATGTGTACTGACTTGCTGCTTGGACCTACTGTTTCGCTCTGATGTGACATCAACAATAGACCAGCTGAGGAGTTGATGACTAATGGGAACAGAAGCCTTACCGGAGTCAAGTTTATGTCGGAAGTGTATAGGGTACAACGTAACAGTCACTTCATCTTTCGTAAAGGTATAAGTTTTCTTGTAGCCATCATGCTTAACCCTCCGATCAAACAACCACGGACGACCAAGCAATAAGTGACACACAACCATTGGCACTTCATCACACCATACATCATCCGAGTAACATTTTCCAATGGAAAATTGCATCAAACACCGCCTGTTTACCTTTAATGCACTCCCCTCGATCAACCAAGACAACTTGTAAGGTTGTGGATGTTCTTCTGTCTTCAAGCTTAATTTCTCAACCATCTCATTAGAAACGATGTTTTCACAGCTACCACCATCAATGATTACTTTGCACACTTTCCCCTTGGCAGTGCACTTAGTCCGAAAAATATTATGACGAAGCCACTCCTCGTCTTCCACATCAGTCACATTCAACACCCATTGAACCACCAATGCCACTCCTTGTTCTGCAAACACTTCTTCGGTCTCACCACCTGAATCATCTGGTGCTTCATCATAAACTGGTGGACCATCCTCCACTAAAGCAATAACATGTTGGTTAGGACACTCAGCCCTTAGATGACCAATCCCCTGACATTTGAAGCACCGAGTGGGCTTGTTACCCCTTAAAGCTTCCGAAACTGCACCAGGTTTGTCTGCTGGTGTTACTGGAACTGTTGGTGTAACCCCCTCAACCTTGCTAGGACTTCCACTACTATGATTACCAGAAAAATTCTTGTGTTGCCAAACATTCATACTCTTCTTTCGCTGAAACTGCTTTTCAACCTTCAAAGCAAGCCTACAAACATCATCATAAGTCCAGTATTGCTGCAGGTGGACCACATCTGAAATATCAGTATGCAATCCCCCAAGAAAATGGGCTACTGTTTGCTCATCCTCTTCTGCAACATCACACTGCATCCACAAATGGTCGAACTCCTTGATAAACTCCTCTACAGACATATCCCCTGCCTCAAACTATGATAAGCAATAAAAGAATCCTGTCTATAGTGGTCTAGATGAAATTTTTGCCTTAACAATTTCTTCATCTTATCCCAAGATTGAACCTTGGATTTACCCTCTCTAACCCTTTGTTTCTGAACATGTTCCCACCAAATCGAAGCATGTTTCTTCAATTTGATTGCTACCACTTTCACCTTAGTAGCATCTTTCATAGGTTTTAAATCAAAAATATGTTCAACAGTATTTAACCAATCAATGAACTCGTCAGAATGAGTCTTACCTTCGAATTATGGAATTCCAATATTGACACCGATATCCTTCAAAGAGTATTCCTCATGCCTATACTGATGTCCACTATTTCTAGCAAAGGGATTGACTCCCTCGTGATACTCCTCACCCTCGGAAGAATTATCCGAATCAGAACCCTTAATCGGCGGTGTCCCTCTACGATTTCTGTGATTCTGAACTTGGAGTTGAAGTACCTGAACCTGTCTTCTTAGATCGTCTATCTCGATATCGCGTAGATCACACTCGCGGTGATGATCGTCTTCCGGAGGATCCATTACACGGCCTTCCATGACTACCTCTTACTCCACTAACTCTACGCCCTCGTTCGGCCATCAATTCGTCCAGACAACTGATACCAAATGATGTAAACGAACTAAGGTTAAGAGATTGAACCGAACGAAAATCAACAAGATTCGATAAACAAGAAAGTCGTAGCCTTTCTTTTCTTTAATTCAATTCATAATAAAAAAACTGCATTAATCAAAGCCCTAAACGAGTTTAAATACTCTCCAAAACCCTAAAATGAATTGCAATAGAAAGTATCAAAATACCCTAGCTTAATTAAACCAAAACATCAGCAAACAGAAATGGAACAAAATTAGGAAACTGTGGAACGACAATGAGGCGGGCGCCTGGCTTAGCTTCATGCGGCCGCCTGGAAGGCAGTGGCCTGCTGATTTGTTAGTCCTTGCTGAAGTGTGCGCCTGGGCTAGATTGGGGCTGGCGCCTAGGCAGCCTGTTGTTCAGCATCAGTCAGCCTGTTGCTCAGCACGAGTCGTGCCCTTTGCTCTTCATCATTCTGTTGATCTGCAACTGCATCATTTAGGTTATAAACATGATCAGGGCAATGAGGATCAGTGAAGCCCTTTGGTTGCTCAACTCATGCTTCTTCATTAAGGACACCATTCAAGAAAGCACTCTTTACATCCATCTGACATAGAGTGATGTCCAAATAACATGCAATGGCAAGTAGAAGTGATGTCGAATGAAGCCTTGAAATTGATACCGAATGGAAAGAACCAGAAACAATGGGTTACAAACCCTAGATAAAGAAAGCCTCAGCTTTTCCTTTATTTTCTTTATTCAATAATCAACAAGTCTCCCCTAAACAAAACCCTAACAATGTTTAAATACTAATTCTAAGAACATTCTAGAACCCTACCAAATCCTAATACAACTTTCAATGGAAAGACCAAAATACCCTAACTTAATAATTCATAAACAAACACTTAAATCCTAAATCCAGTAATGTTGAAGCCCAAATCAGAAGCCCGTTTCCAATTCTGATTTCTGCCGCTTCTGTTGTTTCGCCTGGCTGCTGCCAAGGCGCCCGCCTGGGTGATGGTGAGGCTGGCGCCTCGCTTCCAGCTGCTTCTGTTGCTGCCCTGTTTCTGTTGTTGCCTTCTGCCGATTCTGTTTCTGCCATGTATCAACTTGCATCATCCTCCCATCCTTAGAAAAAATCCGACCTCGAATTTTGCTTGTTGTGTTGAAAAATACCTTACAAAATTCACCCTTCAACCGTAGACGAACTGTATACTTGATATTATTTCTCATTATATCCATCCAATCGGTCCATCGATATTTTAAAAATCATCAACAAAAAATTTCTTGATAGTTTGATGACAAATCTGACCCGATAACAACCAACTTAAAGGATCTTCATCATTCTGTTGATCTGCAACTGCATCAAGAAGCCTAATAGATTATATTCGAGGAACTGAGGCAAATGTTTCTTCAAAATCAATCCCCTCAACTTGGGTGTAGCCTTGAGCTACAAGCCTAGCTATGTTTCTAGTTATTTGCCCATTTTCATCTGTTTTATTTTTGAAAATCCATTTGGTCCCTATAACATTTTCCCCATTAGGTCTAGAGACCAAGACCCACACATCATTTTTCTCAAATTGGTTTAATTCCTCTTGCATTACAACCCAGTTATCATCTTTTATTGCCTTTATGACATTATTAGGCTCAAGATGAGACACGAAACAACAAGAACTTACCTTGTTTTCCTATGAGCTTACACAGCTCAATCCAGCCAATTATCTGTAGTTGATTCTTGGCTTCTCCCTTGTGCTTACCTTTTCATTAAAATTGCAAACCACCTGTGTGACTGGGTGGTTCTTCTGAATCCTGCTTGGTATATCTTTGGTTCTGTCCATGTTGCCTTCTTCACCATCTGAGTTGTCAGACAAATTTTCCGAATCTGATGCAGACTCATTTGATCCTGATGTAGGTTGTGATGTGATCACACTAGGACTTGCATCATCTTTCTGTATCCCTATCTGTTGTTTCTGTTCAGCTGGGTTTTGGGTGTCTTCCATCATCTCCAAGCAACCTGAGACATCATATTTAAGAGTTTTTAGATTGAAATCAGCAGTATCATCAAAAGTGACATTAATAGACTTCATAACAGTTTTGGTTCTAAGGTTGTAAACCCTATATGCACGGCTATTTTTGGAATAGCCTAGGAACACAGCATATGCATCCGAAAATATGAAAATACTTGAGAGTAGGTTTCTTTGCCAAGAAGTATTTCATAATGAGTCATGGTTGACCCAACTCTTAACTAGACTCTATTTCCTATGTGACATGTCGTGTTAAGAGTCTCGGTCCAGAATGGTTTAGAGATATTTTTAGAACTAAGCATGACACGTACCATCTCTTGCAAAGTACGATTCTTTTTTTCAGCCACCCCATTCTGTTGGGAAGTTTTAGGGGCTATAAAACATGCACTACTAGAAACAGGGTCATTACCGACGGACATTTACCGACGGAAAATTCTCATTTACCGACGGAAATTTATTTTAATTTACCGGGAATTTATTTTTTTAAAATTTCGTTTTGTCCGTCGGTAATTGGTGTAATCCGTCGGTATTTCCGTCGGTATTTCCGGCGGACATGGTCCGTCGGTATTACCGTCGGGCTTCGTCCGTCGGTAACAAAGCCATATATATACGCACGAATACTCCCCATTTTTAATTACGCTTCATTTTTATTACTTCGTTCCTTCCTCAGTGTGTTCGCGAACCTAACGCCAACGCCAAGCCGTCGCCGCCGACCTCGCCATCGCCGGTAAGTCCTCTTTCTCTCTCTCAATCGCTTTCTCTCTCTCACTCTATTTCTCTCTCTCATCAGTAATTCCGGCGGAAAAAACACGCCGTCGCCGCCGTATCTTTCCATCGCCGTTTGCCGTCGCCGGTCGCCGGTACGTTCTCTCTCTCTCGCTTTCTCTCTCTCAATCGTTCTCTCTCACTCGATTTCTCTCTCTCACTCACTTTCTCTCTCACTCATCAGTCATCAGAAGTCGCCGTTCCTCCTCGCCCTCGGTCGCCATTCATCGCCGTCACTCTCAGGTTTTGATTTGGTTTTGAATTGTTACTTATTAATTTTTCGATAAATATAAAATATTTATCGTTAGTTAGTGAATATATTCATTATCCTAAAACAAATATGATATTGTTTATTGTGTGTTTATGTATGTGCAATTAGAAATGTAGGGTTTGAGGTATTAAAAATGTATGTTTGTGTTATCAATTTGTCTTATGTGCGAGGGGCCTACGGATTAAACAAATGTTGAAATTGCACAAGGAGTTGGTTTTTATATGAACTTGCTGTTTATTTATAGATATTAGGGATAATGGAATGGGAAATTATTTGAATAAGAGGCTCAGGAGCTTTTGTTATCCCTTATTTGAACTAATCTTATCACTCTGATTATTGATTGGTATTTGTGTGAATTTTCAAATATTTGAATGTTTGATGCTTGATTGGTCCTCCGATTTAGGTTGTTTGCATTTTCTAACTAGTTTATCAAGCTGGGTTTTGGAAGTGGCTCTTCATTATACCTAATTGGTAGTTAATTACGCTTTAAATAGATTGAGGTACAACTCTATTTAAAATATAAATAAGATGAGAGCCTTTTTCACCCACAGCTATCAAAATTCGTCTTCTTTGATCAAGGAAGACGGAGTAAACAAGTTCATTACCGTTTGAGCAAATGATTTTCTGTTTAATAAGAGTTTTTTAAGTTTCACTGTCCTCTTTCTCTCTAAGGATCTCAAACATCACTTGAGATCCTTAGAGAGGAGGACAGTGAAACTGAAAAAAAATTCTTATTAAACAGAAAATCCTTTACTCAAACGGCAATGAACTTGTTTGCTCTGTCTTTCTTGGTCTAAGATGAGATTGGGTTTTGATAGTTGTGGATGAGAACGACTCTTATCTTGTTTATAAATGTTAATTTAATTCATCATTGTAAAATTTCAAATTTTACAATAAAGAATTAATATTTCAAATTATTCACAATATTAATAATTTAAAAAATATGATAGATGTGTGTGTTAATTTCAAATTGGCCGTAACATTAATTTTTATTCATTACCGTAAAATGCATAATTATATGATTTGTAAATATCATCATTGTCTATTAAAATTGCTTGAATAGTCGATAGTTGAGATATTTCGGTTGCATTAATCCTATTGTTTTCTAAGTGTATACTGGATATATATGGTTGATTACACACTGTCGATTCTAATCGATAGTGTTTGATTGACCTAGTCTACGTCGTTGTAAGTGCTCCAATTTGAGCTTGTTAGTATTTTCGTTAGAAAATTAACGAAAGTTATAACATTCCTAACAATTACTAACAATCCTAACATTTCTAACAAAGTGAGGGAAAAATGGGCATTGTTATTTAAGGATAAACCAAAGAAAAGAATCAAAAAAGTGAAAGAAATGGTCAAAAACCAAAAATAGAAATGGCTGTAACATAATCTGGCTGTTTAATTTGAATTTTAAAAAAGATTATTCCTTGTGTTCAAAGCCTGAAGCAGCATTTAATGAACAGTGCACGCGACTGATCCTATCCGCGCGGACATCTTTGACAATTTCAGAGGGCTATAAATTGAGCCCTCCAATCACAAAAATAAGGAGGAACAAGAGCACAATTCACAGTATTTGGCGAATATACTCGAGAAAACAGTGAGAATTCTATAAGAATTATCACCTTTTTCTCTTGAATCTTCCCAACTTTCACTCACTCAAATCAAACCCAAACACTCTTGCATTCAAGCCTTCAAACACAAAGCACAAAGAAGATAGGTATAACCTCCCTCTTCTTACCCTAAATCTCTCATCCATGCATGCATCTTCAAACTACAAAATGTAGTTCATTCATCTTCTTGTCTTAAGATGCAAGAAGATCACCATGGAAGTTCATCTCCATGGATGATCTTCTACAAGGATCTACATTATTTTCAAAGTGTTCTTACTTTCTTGCAAAGAAAACACATTTTCAAAACCCTAAAAACCATTTTCAAGCACCAAATCTTGATTTCAAAGGATAAAATTCCCCTTCCCAAGCAAATGAAGTGCTTAGTCCTAATGTACCCCAAGGATGGTTTGGTATAGTTGATTCACCACAAAAATTTCAAGTGATCACTAACCAAAACCTAGGGAAATGGGGACAAGCATGGATGCAAAACCCCCCTTAAAACCATATTTTCTTTCCTGAGAAGTTGCTGTCCAGTAGCAATTTTCCAAGATCCCAGTCCATTGTCTTAATTTTTGGACACAGATAAACTTGGAATTTGGTGTTGACTACAAATCACTTTTTGTAGCCAACATCCAGAGCTTTCCATACATATTTTTACTTTATTTTTTGGGTGAGTAAAACTCTCTTTTTCAAATTTTCTTTTAGAGGCTAGTTCATCAGCTTCTGGAAATCCAGATTGCATATCTGAGATTTCCAGAAGGTTTTGACCCCTCAAATCTTCTCCAAAATGGAAAATTCCTTCGCACAAATCTTATTTAAGGTGTCTGGAACAACTTTCATTATCTGAGTTTATCCAGATTATGAAGTTGTAAGACCCTTGAATCCATTTCAAAATCAAAGGTCCACTGCCTTTTTCATTCTGGCAGAAGTGACTCTCAACTTCAAAAGGTCTTTTGAGTACCAAATCTCAATCCAAAAATCTTCCAAAAAATCATGGGATCAGTTTAAAGTCTTAAAAAGATATTCCAATTTTTACTTTTCTGAGTTTCAAATTATTTTGGCCAACACACACACACACACACAAATGATTTTCAGCTTGGAAGACTCGTTTTGCGAGGCGCGCCGGGTGCACACTAACGTCCTTCCCGACGCGTAACGTGACCTCCGAACCCAAATTTCTGATCTCGGGCATTTTTCAAAGTTTTGGCCCTTAAAATAAAAATGGCGTGGCGACTCCGTTCTTTTTTCCGGGTTTTATTTGGTTTTTTCAAAGAAACGCAAAAAATCGAATTTTTCCCGCGAATGGCACATCATCACAGTGGCGACTCCGCTGGGGAATAAATAAGCTTTTTCTAAAAAAAAATGATATTTGGTATATTGGTGGAAACCATTAAACTTCCCGTTATCGCCTCCTAACACGAGTCGGGGATAAATTGTGGTTTAACAATCCCACGTACCGGTATCACCGTTTTTTTAAAAAAAAAGAAAAAGCTTTTGAGGGTCAAGCTTCCGTCCCGGCTTTGAAAATCATTTGTGTGTGTGTTGATTTTTGCACATTTTTTCATTTTGTTTTGGCCGCCTAGGAAAAAGTCAAAATTTTGACTGTCGGAATCATGTCCCTAACTGTCGGAATTTTCGTGCTTACGTACTTATGTGTTCATTAAATTTCAAAAAAAAAAAATTTCAAAAAAAAAGGGATTTTCAAAAAAAAAAAAAGAAAATTTTCAAAAAAAAAATCATGCATCATATTTTTAAGACACATAAAAAAAAAAATTTCTATTTTACTCAGAAAAAGAATATAGACTGCTTGCACACTACGCGCACGTGACCGTACACTGCACACTACGTCCCTAACCCGGGAAAATCCTTGTCGCGGTCCGTTTGGTCTTATTACGCCTCTCGGACGAGCACAGGACTACCCAAACATCCCATGGAGCCTCGTGTCGACCATGCACTTGTCCGTGACACACTTTGTCGAGACCCGGTTGGTTTTAGTCCGTGCGTGTCATGCCCTGTACGTGTATAGACCTTTCCTTTCAAGCCTTTGTCGGCATACCGACTCAATATCTTTCGGGGACCCTAATCGGTCGAAGTTCGCCGGTTTTCCGCCGCAGACTTTGACCAAGATATTGACCGGCGCCTTGACTTCGGCTCTGGCGGCACAAATTATACACTCGACTCCCAAAGATTGACACTGAGTCATCAAGGATTAATGATTATTCCATGCCTAATTACGGCTTAAGCGACGACAAGTCAAGATCAATTGTGGACGCTCATCGGTCAAATCATGCCGACTTTTCGTCGAGCCCTCGGACATGATCTTGACTTTTGACGTCGGCTTTGTCCGTAATTTACATCGAATGCTCGTTAAGACTCGATTACCCGCCGACTTTTAGGATCATTTTCTTTCGGTCGGTGGGACCCGCTTGCCCTATAGGACCCTCGCCCGGGCATCCACCCTGGGAGGTCGAAATACGAGTGGAATACGAGGGGCTTATAGGCGTAGTGACGGGGCCCACCGATCCAGATCCAGAGTAGTTTGCGAAAAAGAAGAGCAATCTTTTCCAACCGATTAGGTTAATAAAACATGTTTTAAGTAAACGTGAACAAATAATCGCATGTTGCATGAGCCCAAAGCCCAAACACTTACCCTCCTTCAATTCCTGCACATCGAACCTTCGTGTCCTTTCCCCCGCAGCCTCCTCACAAAGCTTGGTTTCGAGCACCGGTCATCGTTTGATTAGTTGGGAAGAGTCAAGCGCGTCATCGGCCTCACCGTTTGTTCGGACTCCGGGTTTGAGAATGTCCGCATCGGCCCGGTAATGATGGGGACAACGTCACTCCGCCTCCGGGACCCCTCGGACGTAACAACGGTGGAATCGGTTAGCGAAACGTATGAGGTTACGACAGAAGCACAACTGAACGGCCTTATGGAGGCTATTAAGAGCCACGGTTTGGCCGCCGGCCTCAATCCCGATGGCACCTTCACCGTGGAAGAAGACGAGGATGCCAACCCCACCCTCGCCGCCCGACTACACCAGGATGCCACCACCCACCTCCTATGGTGCCACTACCGAGAACCCATGCTCCTCGATTTTCGGGTCACCAGCCTCCCCAACCACGTGCACCACCGGATCAATGCAGCCGACGGCACAAATCGGTGGGGGCAAAATCGGTACGGAATGTCTTCTCATGGTTGGGGCTATCTCGGAATGCCACGGCTAATCGGGATCCCGCCACAGCTTTGGAACCGATCAATCCGGGCCTTCGCAAAGAATAGTTCAAAGGGCCACAATGGCGCCACTTCGAATGCCGCCACAGCCTTGGTTACGGGGCCAGCCGGGGCCCTCCTCGGGAATAGTATTGGTTCAATCAAGCTCCTCACACAAATCCGTTCCTCACTCGGACTTCTATGGGTTACCAAGCCTCCATCCCGGTGTCATCCGAATCACCAGACCGCAGTACCCCCGGGTTATACACCCTCGCCTCGGGGCCATGCAATTCAATGGTCGGGGACGGCGGCCGCGCCTAAGCCTACTTACGGGCCCCACTCTGGAAATCCAAGTTATCCGGATACATCGGGCTGCCTCCACCTACTTTGCCGGTTGAAAATCAACGGCGGGCCGCAAGGTTCTATCCCTTCGCCCAAGCTCCTACTCATGCTCCCGGGGTAACTCGGCCCGGGACGGAGTCTTCACCTACGTCCCCGGATCGGCCGTTCCCTCCACCGATCTGCCGCCGGTGGTAGCTCCTCTCTCTAGCTCGGCCACTAGCTGAATGCCATGGTTCCACCACAAGACCCTCACTTGGCCTGGTTCATGGAACAACACAAGGAAATGAAAGCGCAGATCACCGAACCGATCGCCAAGAAGTCGCCTTCCGGCCTGGCCAGGACTCCATTGTTCCTCTGCCCCATAAATTCGTGATGCCTAATCTGGATCTCTTTGCTGGGACCGCATGTCCGAAAACCCATTTGGACACATATACCTTGGCGATGAAGGCCAAAGGGTGCACCAATCAGCAGTTAGCTGACTATTTCGCCTATCCTTGAAGTCCAGTGCCTTAAAGTGGTTCTTCCGTTTGAAACCCGAAGCCGGGGCTACGTGGGACCAGATTACCAATGCCTTCACAGAAATATAAGGCCAACTTGGAGTGGGAAACAAATAGAGTTGACCTACAAACAACGGTGCGGCGTCTGATGAGAATGTTGGGGACTTCTACAAGCGGTGGAATCTGAAACTCGGTGAAATGGCCATCCCTCCTTCCGAAGAGGAACAACTGGACATCTTCCGGTCATGCTTGAAACCACATCGAGAGCCTCCCTCGGTCACTTCCCATACTCAGACTTACGGGCCATGGTTAACTCTGCGGCTAAGTTTGAAAAGGCCTACAATCAAGAACCGCCTGCTGCTTACGGATATCGAGCTCCTCCTTCAAACACGCCCTGCTCCCGCCAAAAGCAAAGAAATGATTAACTATGCGGGACAGAATGTAATAACACAACTCCTTTTGCTCCCGTAGAAAACCCGGTAGAGCCCGGACCACGGGTCATGAATCTCGAATACTTTGGAATGCCTACGAATGACATCTTTAGGGGGACCGTGAAGGAAGGCTTGCTTTGCGGCCTTTGGAGAATTTCCAACCCAGGAATCCGAATGCTCCCGTGGATACTACAAAGTATTGTGCTTTTCATCAAGCTCACGGACATCCGAGACAACCGCTTTACTCGAAAAAGGCAATCCAGGGGCTAATAGAGCAAGGAAAGTTGGAAGGCCCCGAGGGGCCTAATACAGTCAAAAATCCTCTGCCAAGGAACCATAATCAGGTGAATATGATTGAATGCGGAGAATCTTCGCGTGCCCAGGAAGATGCTGATGAAGGTCCCCAAATACCCGTGGCCAACCTTGTCGAGGATCCTGAATTCGGATTCCCCCTCAGCCTTGAGGACATTGAACGAATCAACCCATATTGGTCTCATGTCAGAGACTCCTTGCAAGAATACGAGGCCCACTATTTCTCGGATGAAGGGAAGGCCAATACCGAAGAGCTGGGGCTGTTCCGGTCAAAACATGAGAGGACCATTTACACAAGATGGTTAGAACAATCGAGAAGAATTGAACAAGAAAGCTTCAGACGGGCGCCTGTACTAGGGCTTATCAGCAAAGAAGCCGAAGAACATCTGGAGCTAGTACACTTCTGCAAACTGGCTATCGGAGAAGTCGAATACGATCCCAAAGGCAGTGAAACTGAAGAATCAGAGGAGGAAGAATCCTTCTACATTCTGCCTGGTGTCAAATACGTGCCACCCCCTCTCACTCTTCCCCCGCAGTTTCTAGGAGGAGAAGCTGAGTCACAATTACCACTTCCGGGAATGGGAGCATATGATAATTTCTGCGGCTGCACGCACCCATATTCCCCTAACGGGTTTGATCGGCGTTCCTTCTCCGCCGAAATCCCGGTAGTATGGGAAGAAGATTCTGATGACAGCGACGACGATGATGATAACGAGAGCGAAGAGTCAACTGAGGCCCCAGATCCGGAAACAATCTGGAACAATCACGCCGGAAATGAGCCCATGGGAGCCAGGCATAATGGTTGGTTGTCAGCAAGCGACGACGAAGACACTTCGGAAGACGAATATGAAACCGAGGACATGAAGGCCATGAAGTTTCCTGGATCTGAGCACGTGGATGTCTTAGAATTCAACACTGCCTACCATGCTTTGGGGAAAGGGTTTTCAGGCGTCCGATCCAGGTTGATAGTCGAAGATCTGATAGAGAGAGGGAAGCTAACTCCCATTCGCCCAAATGAGAAAATAACCATGGTTAGATCAAATCCACCCCAGAACAAAGTAACACTCCTTGTCAGGGTTACCCAAGAAGAGGTCACCTTCCCCGAATGTATGTCAGCTTTCAGAGAAGTCCTGGAAACTGGCATGATACCGGATGCGCCTCCCACACAGAATGCCATAATCATCTCCATCTCCGAGTATTACAGAAAGGAACCAGAATGGTTGCACTATACCAGGGATGAGATCGAAAAACCCCCGAGCCCCGACAATAGCGACTCTTGTTGTATGATAACTATGAGCAAGGCAGGCTATGAGAGTGAATCGGAGGACGCCCTAGCTCTGTGGGCCATCCAAGGGGCAAAAACACAACCCCAGACTCAAAAGCCTGTGACTTGGGAAGCAGTCATAAGGGCCGCCCAGGAAGGAGCCAGTACAGCTCAGCCCCTCACCGTTGCTAGACTCCGTCAGAACCAGTGGCCGATAGCCAAAAAGGCTCCCCCGTTGACATTGGCAGCCTTGAAGAAATCCAGCCAAGAAGCGACTGATGAGGAAGTTAATCTGTTGACCCGATCTGGGCAGATCTTCCAAGGAAATCCCAAGGCAGATAAGAAGGCCACAGACCAAGCACCGAAAGAAGATCGCCGCCCCTATGCTAAGACAGCTGAAACTCCAGACCCCGAAAAAGAGGATCCCGTGCTCACCCAGTTGAAGCAAACACAGGCCAACATTTCCCTCTGGTCTCTACTCACTTCGTCCTATCCCCATAAGCTGAAGCTGGAAGAAAGCCTGGCTCGCACTCTAGTGCCTATTGATGCTACTCCCGATGATGTGGTACAGCTAATTGGAAACATCCATTATGGGAATATAATCACTTTCACAGATCTCGACCTCCCTCAATTTGGGGCTGATCATAACGAGCCTCTCTTCATCACAGTCCAGTTGGATGAACGATGCCTCCCTCGGGTCCTGGTTGATAATGGGTCCGGAATGAACATTCTTCCGGCAAAGATCATGAGCCTGCTTGATATCAAGACTACAGACTTGAAGCCTTCCTCCCTCACAGTCAAAGCTTACGACTCAACATCTCGAGCAGTCCTTGGAGTCGCTACCTTGGACCTCTGGTTTTGACAGAAATTGGTACCTGTGGAATTCCAGGTTATTGACATCCCGATCACTTTTAATGCCTTATTGGGAAGACCTTGGCTGCATCAGGTCAAGGGGGTCGCCTCAAGCCTCCACCAGTGTGTGAAATTCGTCTCGAATGGGGATTTGACAACCATTTACGGAGATTTAGTCACTTTAGAGGGCACAGATACGGGCGGAATACCTATTCTGGAAATCAAACATGACGAGGAAGGTCTCATGCTGACAGGCTTCACAGTCGAGCCCCCTAAGGCCCAAGTGTGCAACGTTGATCTGACGGTCACCCGGGATAAAATCCCTCCGGTCCTGAAAATGATGAGAAGGATGAGCTATCTGCCTGGCTTAGGTCTGGGTAAGTGTGATGATGTGTGTATCCGAAGGTTTTCCCATTTTTTGTTTGAAAAAATCAACGAAAACGGAGTCGCCACGCCATTTTAATTTTGAGGGCCAAAACTTTGAAAAAAGCCCGAGATCAGAGATTTAGGTTCGGAGGTCATGTTACGCGTCGGGAAGGACGTTAGTGTGCACCCGACGCGCCTCGTAAAACGAGTCTTCCAAGCTGAAAATCATTTGTGTGTGTGTGTGTGTGTGTGTTTTGGCCAAAATAAGTTGAAACTCAGAAAAGTAAAAATTGGGATATCTTTTTAAGACTTTAAACTGATCCCATGATTTTTTGGAAGATTTTTGGATTGAGATTTGGTACTCAAAAGACCTTTTGAAGTTGAGAGCCATTTCTGCCAGAATGAAAAAGGCAGTGGACCTTTGATTTTGAAAGGGATTCAAGGGTCTTAAAACTTCATAATCTGGATAAACTCAGAGAATGAAAGTTGTTCTAGACACCTTAAATAAAGTTTGTACGAAGGAATTTTCCATTTTGGAGAAGATTTGAGGGGTCAAAACCTTCTGGAAACCTCAGATATGAGATCTGGATTCCCAGAAGCTGATGAACTAGCCTCTGAAAGAAAATTTGAAAAGAGGAGTTTTACTCACCCAAAAAATAAGGTAAAAATATGTCTGGAAATATCTGGATGTTGGCTACAAAAAGTGTTTTGTAGTCAACACCAAATTCCAAGTTCATCTGTGTCCAAAAATTAAGACCATGGACTGAGGTCTGAGAAAATTGCTACTGGACAGCAACTTCTCAAGAAAGAAAATATGATTTTAAAGGGGGTTTTGCATCCATGCTTGTCCCCATTTCCCTAGGTTTTGGTTAGTGATCACTAGACATTTTAGTGGTGAATCAACTATACCAAACCATCCTTGGGGTACATTAGGACTAAGCATTTCATTTGCTCGGGAAGGGGATTTTTATCCTTTGAAAATGAGATTTTATGCTTGAAAATGGTTTTTAGGGTTTTGAAAATGAATTTTCTTTGCAAGAAAGTAAGAGAACTTGAAAATAATGTTGATCTTTATAGAAGATCATCCATGGAGATGGTCTTCCATGGTGATCTTCTTAGATCTAGAGCAAGAAGATGAAAGAACTACATTTTGTAGTTTGAAGATGCATGCATGGATGAGATTTAGGGTTAGGAAGAGGAGGGTTTACCAATCTTCCTTGTGTTCTTGAGTGTTTGGTTTGAGTGTATGAGTGTTTAGGGCTTTAATATGAGAGTGAGTGGATGAGTATGAGTTGGGAAAGATTGGAGAGAAAAAGGTGACAATTCAAGTGAATTCTCACTGTTTTCTCTCTATATTTCGCCAGAGGTTCGGTGCAAAATGTGTTCTTCCTCTTTATTTTTGTGACTGGAGGGCTCAATTTATAGCCCTCTGGAAATTACAAACATGTCCGCGCGGATGGATCCCCTCAGCGTGCACTGTTCATTAAATGCAGCTTCAGCTTTGGACTAGAGGAATAATCTTTTTGAAATTTCAAATTAACAAATGCTTTGTGTCTCCAGCCATTGCTATTTGTGGTTTTATTCCTTTTGTTTTTCTTTTTAAGATTCTTTTTAAGGTTTAACCTTAAATAACAATGCCCATTTTACCCTCACTTTGTTAGGAAAGTTAGGATAGTTAGGAATTGTTAGAAATGTTATAACTTCCGTTAATTTTCTAACGAAAATTCTAACAAGCTCAAATTGGAGCACTTACAGTAGCCCCTCGGCGACGGCGCTTTCGAAGGAAGCGGGTCGTCGATAAGAGTAAGGCTCCATATTTGGCGTGATGATCGAGTGATCGGGTGGCCGAACCTAGCGATAGGCTACCTACGTATCCCGATTGGGAATCAAGCGCCGTAGTTCGGGTCTTTGACCACGGAGATGATGGCGTTTTAGGTGCCTCGAACCCGATGAGCGAGTTCTACGGTCTACGCTGGAGAGAAACTCGCTGGGGATAAGAGATGACCATTTTCGGTCCTGATGGCTATCCGCTCTAGGGATAGGAATGACCATTTTCGGTCTCTGCTGGGGATGATTGCGATTTATCGCTTTCCTAGTGATAGCGTCTTAGGTGCCTCAAACCTTGAAGATGGCGTTTTAGGTGCCTCGAACCTTGGAGATGGCGTTTTAGGTGCCTCGGACCTTGGAGATGGCATTTTAGGTGCCTCGAACCTTGATGATGGCGTTTTAGGTGCCTCGGACCTTGATGATGATGGCTTTTTAGGTGCCTCGGACCTTAATTTGAAATGGCCTTTCGGTGGACTTTGTCTGCTGCCGAAGGAGAGGGTGACCGTTTTGGTCGAGGGGCTGGACCTAATGATAGGCTACCTACGTATCCCTAGTGGGAATCAAGCCCTTTCGTAGTTCGAGTACTACTCGAGATTCCGTTGGCTTTGGGGATTCCGTTAACTTTGCTGGGGATTTCGTTAGCCTTTGCTGGGGAAAATCAGACGTATTCGTCTGGGGAATTGGTCTTACGTTTGACTGCCGTTGGATGATTTTGATGAAAGATACGGGATCTCGTTATCTTTCTCGGGGCACTTGGTCTTACGTTTGACTGCCGGGGGTAATTTTGATGAAAGATACGGGATCTCGTTATCTTTTTCGGGGCACCTCGGTCTTACGTTTGATCGCGGGTAATTTTGATGAAAGATACGGGATCTCGTTATCTTTCTCGGGGCACTCGGTCTTACGTTTGACTCGGGAAGATTTTGATGAAAGATACGGATCTCGTTATCTTTCTCGGGGCACCTCGGCCTTACGTTTGACTGCGCCGGTAATTTTGATGAAAGATACGGGATCTCGTTATCTTTCTCGGCACTCGGTCTTACGTTTGACCGGAAGGATTTTGATGAAAGATACGGGATCTCGTTATCTTTCTCGAGGCACTCGGCCTTACGTTTGACCGGGGTAATTTTGATGAAATATACGGATCCGTTATCTTTCTCGGGGCACTCGGTCTTACGTTTGATCGCCGGGTAATTTTGATGAAAGATACGGGATCTCGTTATCTTTCTCAGGCACTCGATCTTACGTTTGATCAGGGGAGGATTTTGATGAAAGATACGGGATCTCGTTATCTTTCTCGAGGCACTCGGTCTTACGTTTAACTCACGGGGTAATTTTGATGAAAGATACGGGATCTCGTTATCTTTCTCGGCACTCGGTCTTACGTTTGATCGCCGGGGGTAATTTTGATGAAAGATACGGATCTCGTTATCTTTCTCGGGGCACTTTCGGTCTTACGTTTGACTTCCGGGGAAGGATTTTGATGAAAGATACGGATCTCGTTATCTTTCTCGAGGCACCTGGCCTTACGTCTACGTTTGACTTCGGGGTAATTTTGATGAAAGATACGGATCTCGTTATCTTTCTCGGGCACTCGGTCTTACGTTTGACTGCCGGGGTAATTTTGATGAAAGATACGGATCCGTTATCTTTCTCGGGCACTCGGTCTTACGTTTGACCGCCGGGGTAATTTTGATGAAAGATACGGGATCTCGTTATCTTTCTCGGGGCACTCGGTCTTACGTTTGACCGCCGGAAGATTTTGATGAAAGATACGGATCCGTTATCTTTCTCGGGGCACTCGGTCTTACGTTTGACTGCCGGGGTAATTTTGATGAAAGATACGGGATCTCGTTATCTTTCTCGGGGCACTCGGTCTTACGCTTGATCGGGGTAATTTTGATGAAAGATACGGGATCTCGTTATCTTTCTCGGGGCACTCGGTCTTACGTTTGACTGCCGGGAAGGATTTTGATGAAAGATACGGGATCTCGTTATCTTTCTCGAGGCACTCGGTCTTACGTTTGACTGCCGGGGGTAATTTTGATGAAAGATACGGGATCCGTTATCTTTCTCGGGGCACTCGGTCTTACGTTTGACTGCCGGGGAAGGATTTTGATGAAAGATACGGGATCTCGTTATCTTTCTCGAGGCACTCGGTCTTACGTTTGACTGCCGGGGGTAATTTTGATGAAAGATACGGGATCTCGTTATCTTTCTCAGGGCACTCGGTCTTACGTTTTACTGCCGGGGGTAATTTTGATGAAATATACGGGATCCATTATCTTTCTCGGGGCACTCGGTCTTACGTTTGACTGCCGGAGATTGATTTTGATGAAAGATACGGGATCTCGTTATCTTTCTCGGGGCACTCGGTCTTACGTTTGACTGCCGGGGGAGATTTTCTTGACAAGGGGCTGACTTTGGTTAACTTTGGTTAACTCTGTCAAGTTGGGGATTGAATTGCAGAGTCCTGAAATTTTAAGGGGCAAAAGGGTCATTTTAACCCTTGCAATCCTATCCGCGCGGATAGGGTTTGAAAACCAGGGGTATTAATTAGGGCCAACGCCCTTTCTCTTCCCCATTCAGTTTTTTTTTCAATTTTGAACGCAGAGAGAGAGAGGCTCGCGAATCCGCCATTATTGGCCTTAGAAGCTTCAAAAATCTTCCGATTTCTTCGATTTTTTGAGCAATGGAACACGGGGAAGGCGCTTTTCAAGGCCAAGGACGTGGCCCGGTAGCGGAGAGGCGATTGGAGCTCGTCCGGATGAGGAGGCATTACAATCTTTCGCAATCGGTTGCGGAGGAGCATTACCCCGATGCTTGGCAACATTGGGCTTCGTATTCGAATCTCCGAACGGTATACTTTGAAACCCTTTGATCCCTTTGTTGATTTTTTGCTTGACATTGATTTTTGGGTGATTTGATTTTTTTTTTTTTGGTAATTTCGAAAATGACCATGTTCTTGGCCTTGGATTTTGATTTTGATGCTATGCATGTTGATGATGATTTTTTTTTGAAATTGAATATTGATCTTGATGATATGCATGTTGCAATGAATTTGTGGGTATCCCAAAATGTGCATTTTGCTTGGGAAAAGAATTGGCATTTTTGCCACATTTTTTTTTTGGAATATTGTGAATTGTGATGATGCAATGCATGCATTTTGTTTTTGAAAGAATGGGCATTTTGCCAATATGGGATGTATGTATGTTTAGGATATATTTTTTTTCTTTGAAAAGTGGGACGGATTTTTCCTCCCGTTGCATGTAAGATGGATGATATGCATGTATGCAAATTTTTTTTTTTTGAGATGATGGATGGTATGCATGTTATTTTATGAAAATGGGACGGAGTTTTTACTTCCGTAGGAATGCATCTTTTTTTTTTGATGAATGCATTGGGATTTGCTGAAAACTGTCTTTTCTGTGAGAAAAATGGGGCTATGCTCATTGTATGCTGTTATGCTGTCGAAATTTTTTTTTTTTTTTAAATGCATGTGTATGCTTTCCTTTTTTTTTTTTGTAAATGCAAATGCAAAATTTTTTTTTTTTTGACATTTTCTCTTTCTCTTTTTTTTTTTCTTTTACAGGGCGGAAACCGTTTTGTAACGGAGCAGCTGAACAAAATGAAGACTCGAGGATCGGTGGAGTCCGTGATTGACTTGTGGGACCGGCTTCCGCATGCGGGCCGAGGAGCTTTGCCGAGTCCGAGACAGCATTGTTGTCGAGACGGGGCTCGGGAGTTTGTCGAGTGCTTCGAGGGGACCGGTCAAGTTCCCTAAGAGCAAGGGCTTCGATGTTTGCTCGGCGCAAAGACTGGTGGGACGCGACCCACACCTTCCACTTCTTCCGGGCGAGGCTACGCTACGCCTCCGACTATGCCGCGATTACGGGCCTGTCCTTTAATGGACGCAGATTGAGTGGCGGGATGGCTACAGCCGATGCGGATCTCGCAGCTCTTCTCGGGATTTTCCCCTATTCCCAAAAAGGGGATGGGGATGGAGTATGCCGTGGTCTACGGCAAGATTGTGGAGACCATAGCGAGTTACGAGGCCGGGAGGAGAGGATAGGCGCCGATCGATTGCCAGTGGCCTTCTTGTGGTTTGCTTTTTCGAGCACCCTCTTTGGGCATGCCGAGGGGACGGCAGCCTTTGCCTTGCCGAGGTCCTTGGAGGACATGGAGACGGCCGGAGATGTCTCGTGGGGAGAGGCCGGGCCGGCAGAGCTTTATTTTGCTCTTGATAGGTACACCTAAGGTCAGAGCTCTTTGTACTGCTTTGAGTTTGCCCTGGAGGTATAAACTCTCTTTTTTGCTTTCCCTCCTCTTTTTTTTTTTTGAGCACGCACTTTTCTTTTGCACTGGATTGATTGGATTTTTTACCTTTCGCAGGTATGGGCGTTGGAGTTTTTCCATGTCACGATGTGGCGACAGCCGGCGGAGTACGTCGGGGCGTATCCGGCCATGCAGCCTGGTCCAAGCATGCCCGGGAGAAGATAAGCTCCAGGGGGCGTACGACTCGTGTACGCGGATTGCCTTCCTTTGACGGAGGCCGAGACAGATGAGGGGATGATATTCTTCCCCCGGGATCGCTGAGGTAGCGCACTCGAAGGGCGCCGAGATCCGGACAAGGCAGCGGAGGATTTTGAGGGGTCCGACTCGCGATGCCTATTATCTCGGGAGAGAGGGTGACGCGCCAAAGATGGCGTGAACTCGCCGAGGACACCGGTGGAGCCTCCCGCCGATATGATGCACTCCGAGCGATCGGTCCGTGACCTGGGATGATTACCGAGCCGGCCAAGACTTCTCGGATTTCGTGGCGATTGAGCCATACGCGACATTTGTCTCGAGGAGGCCGAGGATGCCTCGTGTTCGGATAGGAGGGGCTTGGGATCCCGCGGTACCCTGGACGGATTTTTCCTATATCCAGGATGGGGTCCGATTGAGGGTGCAGATCCCTCACCCGAGCGACTTCCACGAGCTTTCCGCCTCGTCCGGTATGAAGGTATGGCTTCACCTTTTCCCCTTCTTTTCTTTCTTTTGTTTCATCATCTTTAGCATCACTTCCTTTTTTTTTTGACGCTTTTGCTTTTGTGCGCTGGAGGTGGTCGTCGAGAAGCCGACGAAGCAAGTGATCGGGGCCAAGAGATTCATCAGAGGATGGTCGCCATGGGCTCCTCGTGCTAGAGCGAGGCGACCACGGCCGGCGCCCGTCGACGGAGGCTTCCCTATTCGCTCGTAGACTTCTTCAGTAGACTCCTCTCGTCTCCTCTCCTCGATCCCCGCGCGGTACCGCTTCGGATCACGTCATTCTCGGGATCCACACGGGCAGGGACACGTTGGCGCATGGCGGGTCGTCTTCGTACGTGCAGAGTCCGACGCCTTCACCTTCGGATACGATTTTTTCGCAGATCTCGCTTGCCCTATCGTAGCGTGCCGGCTGGTCCCGATGAGCCTCTTTCTCGGAGACGAGGACGATTCTCGAGCCCGAGATTTTCAGTGGCTCCCGAGGAGGCGGGCCCGAGTCGCAAGAGGGGCCGGGGGGAGACATCGGGTGCTGGAGACTCCGATTGATTTTTTTTTTTTTGAGATTTGAGATTGAGATTTAGATTTGTACAACTTATGCACATTTTTTTTTTGGATGTAATAATTTAGGATTTTATTTATGTTTGCTTGTTTTTTTTTTTTTTTATGCACACTCTTCTTTTTTTTTGGAATGTAATAATTTAGGATTTTATTTATGTTTGCAATGCAATATGAATGCAGTGTTGCATGAGCCTTGATTTTTTTTTTTGCAAGGGTGTTTGGTATATGGACTGGTTTGAGGAGGTTTTTGCACAAGTTTCGAGCAACCGGGACGGAATATTCCTCTTTGGTGTAGCACTTGACCGTTGCAAAGATTTTTTTTTAGCAAACTCATCCGCGCGGATAGGACAGAATCTCGACACTGTCCCTTAATTTTGGTCCAGACTGGTCTTGCTTTATTTCAAATTCAAATATCCTCTTCAACCTCCAAATTCAAACAGCCATTTTCGGGAGAAAGAGAGAAAACCATGGAAATGGCCAAAAATTCTCCAAAATTGTCCAAAGAAAGGCAAATGTTGTTCTTTGAAAAGTTCAAGGAGTGGTGTAGGGAGATTATGCATCAGAGAAGATCATTCTTTGAAGAAAGGTACAAGATACGATGCTTGTGGTCTCTCAAAGAATTGGTTCCGGGTTATGACATCTTAAGAGCTTCTTCTTCGTTTTCGGATACTAGAAGGCATGTCTTTTGCCTTTCCTTCAACGAGATTGTTCCGACCGTTGAAGAATTTCGGGCCTTGCTCGAGGTCCTGAGGTGGAAGAGATAGCGGTTCCCTTGCCCTGAGGGGCTTCTTTTGTCGACAGATTGTGCGTCCTCCTTCATCTTTCCCTGAGGAAGCGCAAGGTATGATCCGCGGTCCCGATCATTTCGATATTTCCGGTCTTCCCGACAGATTTAGGGGCCTAGGTTTGGTGGATGATGCCTATTGGGATGCCTTTGCACTTTGCATGTTTGGCACCCCGTTCATGGTCTATTCCTTCGGGATCCGTCATCGATCTCGCCGGATGTTGTCGTTCACCGTCGCCCGGGCGTAGATGTCGTTCCTTTGATTCTTGGGGAGACTTTTCATGCTCTCGATGCATTAGCTACCGGACGGCGGTATATGCACGGGGCAGCCCGCTTCTCTTGACCCCGTGGCCGATGGAGCGTTTGGGGGTTCTTCGGGAAACCTCGATATGATCGTGCCTTGGACTTTTGCCAGAGAGGTGTTGATGTAGATTTTGATGATCGTGGCTCGTGGGAGCGTTGGATGGCGGGTCGCCGATCAAGATATCGATGGTCGGTGCCTCATTGGCGGGTGGAGACTCGCAGAGTGCTTCAGATGGGTCTCCCGTGGTCATGCTTCCGGGCTTTCTCGCCTAGCTTCTATATTCCGGCTTTAGTTCCGAGACAGCTTCGGCTGGAGCAGTTCCTTTCGAGGGCTTTGATGATATAGCCACCGTGGTGGTGACTCCCGCTTCTATAAATGATCCCTCGGTGTTTCCATTTCTTTCCCGAGTATGGAGGTATGACGCCTTTCCTTCTCGGGTTATTCTCAGCGTCCGAGACCGGTGTTCCCGACCACTGTACCCTGGATTGGTATGAGAGGCATCTCGGGAGAGACTCAGTGGCTATTTTGAGACCGCGTGAGGCCATTGTGGGTGCGGAGGACCCGATCAAGCTTCGAGAGGAGGAGGGCCGAGGCGAGGGCCAACCCTCATGACCGGAGCGGAGACGCCGTGACCGACTATGAGGCTTACGTCAAGAGACAGAGAGGAGGGCTCCTATGCTACCGGCCTAGGCTACAGGAGATGAGGGATGACGCTAGTGGCTACTAAGGCCCCGACGTAGGCCGGCTTGATAGACCCCGTCCCTATACCGCAGCTTGGTAGGAGGAACACCGACATTTTTCCCTGCTCGTAAAAGAAGACTCGAAGGGGGAAGAAGAGGGAGAGGCCAAGACGAGTGGCTTGGAGTGACTCCGAGGTTTCCAAGTATCCCTTTTCTTGTCATGGCGTACACATTAGTTTGATTATGTATCTTAGTTTTCCTTTAGCAGTTACCGCTGTAGGAATGAATCGGGCTTAGACTCATCAAAGAGCTTTAACTTGTAATGAATATTTGAATTGCTTTAGAGTTTTTCGAGACGCTTTCATGGTCTCGATCAATTGTATTGATGCCAAAGTATGGCTTTTATTTGTGCTTTAGACCAAACCGTTTCCTACGCCACGTTCCCCTCATTTTGAGGAGCTCAGTCTTCGTAGTTCAACCCGGTGAACCCCTTTTTGTTTTTTTTTTAGTGCAACCCTGTTTTTTACCTAGGCCACCCTTTTCGGTTTTCTAACCTAGTTGGGTATTACTCTTTTAGCACTTTTACTTTTTTTCTTGTTTTTTTTTTGTTTGGTGCAACCCTGTTTTTTACCTAGGCCGCCCTTTTCGGGTTTCTAACCTAGTTGGGTATCACTCTTTTAGCACTCTTTTTTTTTGGTTTTTGTTTTGTTTTTTTTTGTTTAGTGCAACCCTGTTTTTTACCTAGGCTCCCTTTTCGAGTTTTTGACCTAGTTGGGTATTACTCTTTTAGCACTCTTTTTTTTGTTTTTTTTTTTTTTTTTTACGCGTAGTATCTCGCGCAGCCTTGTCACCATTCACCGGGTGTACAAAGGGATTCCCGTCGAGGTCTCGCAAGTTGCATGGCTCCTCCGAGAAAATCTTCCGGACGACATATGGCCCGACTCCATACAGCTCCCATTTGCCGAGGGGGTTGATACGGACTGGGGGCTTTTCTTTTAGAACGAGATCACCTTCTCGGATCTCCCGATGCTTTACTTTCTTGTCGAAGGCTCTAGCCATTCTTCCTTGGTAGGCCCGGATGTGTTCCATGGCCTTTAATCGGCGTTCGTCTAGTAGGGCCAATTCATCATGGCGACTCTGGAGCCATTCGACCTCGTTGATCCGGCTTTCCAAAGAAGATACCTGAGCGAGGGATCTCTAGCTCGATTGGGAGTACTGGCTTCCATTCCGTATGTGAGGGCAAATGGTGTTTCCCGCTTGCCGTTCCGACCGATGTTCTCGTAGCCCCAGAGTGCCAGTGTAACTTCTCGGGCCAATCTCGCCTCGACAACCATTTTCCTGATGATATTTTCCAGAGTCTTGTTTGCCGCCTCGACGGCTCCGTTGGTTTGGGGCCCGTAGGGAGATGACTTGTGACGGGTTATTCGGAATTCCGCTACAGCTTTTCACATTCCCTTCGAAGTGGGATCCGTTATCCGAGATGATTTCGGGCAACCCGTATCCGTACATGATGTTTTCTTTGATGAAGAGGGCAACTTTCTTTGAATTGAGGATTTTGTAGGACTTTGCAGAGCATCCTTTCCAATTCCTTCGAAGAAATGACCAATCTCGCGTCTCTTTAGGCTCTTCCGCAGCTCCCAATTCACACTTGTCAAAATCTCTTCGGCACTTGGGCTCGATTTTCCTCTTCTGACAACCTTGCTTTTTTTTTTTTTTTTTGTTGTTTGATTTTTTTTTTGTTTAATGTGTCTGCTTCTTTATCTAGTGAATCGTTATTAACTGTTTTTAGATTATTAGTTAATTCATCATTAGTTAAAGTGGCAATAAAGGGATACTCAGAAAGGTTCGTCATTTCATTGAGAATAAGAGGGAATACAAAGATTGGCTACAATTTCGTGGTCTTCGTGCGTGAGGCCATCTGGACGACTCGAGACTCCGAACTCAACAATGAGAGACTCCTGAGGACTTTACAAAGGTTGACACGAAAGGATCGGGGGACCAATCCAAGCTTGGTGATCATTTCCTCTTTGGTCGCGGACGGGCCCGAGAGAGTTTCCCCATTCTTTAGCGGCATCAATGTCGGTGGCTTCACAACCCGGGAAAGGCATGGTCTCGTGCTCCCTCCTCGCCGCTGCTATCATCTCTTTGTCTCGAACCGTAATCAATTGTGTTTGGCGTCCGAAAGCCGAGCATGTGGATGTAGGGATCTTCCTCAATCCCGGGATTTCCGTTTCGTCACAATCCGACCGCTCAATCCAGATGTAGGGACGCATTGCGTCTCGGTGAGCCGCTAGAAAAATCTCATGTCCCATACTCGAGCGGAAAGGCTCAAGGTGTAGTTCAAGAAGGAGGACGTCCCACACGACGTTCATAGATTCGAGCCGAGTCCGTCTGGTGTTTGTCGACTTTTATCATGAAAATTTCCTCGCTCGGGCGAGGCCAAAGAATGGGTTTGCGTACGCCGACAAATCTCGTGATTGAGGACCTGGGACTTGTGTGCTCGTATCATGGCGGTGTTCGCCGTTTCCTTCCAAAGTGCCTCCAAGTATTGGAAATAGCAATTAAATTTGATGAATCGAACTTCCTTCTGAGTCCGCTCGCTGAGTGTGTCGACATAGTTGGCATCGCTGATTCCAAAGGATGCCGGCGAGGCTTGCCTCTGAAGGATGTAGCCCCTGTGTTTGACCGCGGGCGTTCTTGGCTATTGTTTCAGCTCTTCGTTCCCTATGAGGAAACCGTCACCCCTTATGACTTCAAGGTCTCCCGCCGGTTGATGAATTTGACGCATTGGTGGAGAGTGGAGGCTATGGCTTTCATGTGATGCAACCAAGGGCGCCTAGTAGGACCGTGAACTCTGAGGGGATATCCATTACATGGAACTTTGCGGGCACCATTTGGGTTTCGTACTGCAGTTCCAGAGTCACCGTCCCCGTGATGGGACGAGACGAACCGTCGTAGGCCTTGACAAACCGGTAGATGGGATCACGCGCCTTTCATTTATGCGGAGGGCCCTCATCATGCCGAGGGGAAGGACGTTTACCGATGATCCATTGTCCACTAATACCCTGTGGAGTGATATGGTATTGAGCCGAATGGTGATGTACAAAGCCTCATTGTGTTGGGAGACATCCCTTGGCAAATCTTCATCGCAGTAAGGTGATCATACTCCCATATAGGTGAGGATCATAGATTTGGTCCTTGTCTCGGATAGAGAGTCATTAAACCTCGTCGCTCGTGCCTTTTCTTGCGAGGTAGAGTCTTTGCCGAAGCCCCCGGGTTATACTCGATGCCTTTTGTGGCGGTTGCCATCTCCAAATAACATGTTGATTGAGTGGGAGCGCCAGATCAAGGCGCCGGTTTTTCTTCATCGGCGTATACTGAGCCGGACAACCGAACCTTGGCTGACCCCGAGGGGGTTGGACTTCGTTCGCAGCACTGGTATCCGAAGGTCTCAATTCCGTCGTCGTTGGCAAGGCTTTTCTCGCTCTTTTACCCCTTTTTGCTTTGGGGAAGACCGACCGAGTAGAGTACGTAATAATCAAATCCCCGCATGGCTCCCCGAGCGTTCCCACACCGTTATCACCGCCTCGAACCTCTCCTTCAATTTTTGCCGGGAGGAAATTTTCTTTTTCTTAGGAGGACGGTCCTCGTGTATCCAGCCCCGATAGTCCCTTTCAAGGCAATCGGGACACTACAAATATCCCACCAAATGTGTTCTACTACTGGTGGCGGATTTGGGACCTCGTTGAGCTGGCCGGAATGACTTTGGGTGGAACTGGTCCGGGGATCGCTGGGCTCATCTCGGTAGCGAGTGATTGGACTCCGCCGGATGATGAGAGATATTAAGGTCCCTGGGAACGGCATATGTTTGTCCTTCAGGGTAGCCCCGCCGCTTGGGATATTGTTAAGGTCCCGGTGGCGTGTGGCCTCTTCAATCCAGCTCGCCGTCTGTTTCCGGCGTTCTTCCGTGGCTTTGATGGCCGACCATATTTCTTCAACTGTCTCCCGATTTTCATCACTCAGCCGATATTTGTGGGATCATCACTTTGAGAGGGGACAACCGACAAGATACCGAACTCTTCCGTCCCCGATCGCTGCTTGGGGGCCGCTTGCCCCGTAAGTCGGCGGACAGAGTCCCGGCGGTGGAAACATAGGAATCTTGGGGTAGCATCTTGGTGTATCCGGACTATTAAGAAGAGGAGGAGAACCCTCTTCCTTCTTTGCGGTAAAAGTGCCATCGGAATTGAGACCGATAGTCAAACCATGACTTGCGACTACCCCCGAGGGTCATCAATTTGAGCCTCATGTCGAAGTCTCATTTGTTCTACCAACCGAATCCACATCGGGTCTGTCTCGAGGGATTTTGGAGGACGGAGCAACGTTATCCCCATCATTACCGGCTGATGCGTAGCATTCTCAAACCCGAGTCGGAACAAACGGTGAAGCCGACGATGCGCTTGACTCTTCCCAAGTGATCAAACGGTGACCCGGTGCCCGAAACCAAGCTTTGTGCGGAGTCGCGGGGAAAGGACACGAAGGTTCGATGTCCTGGGAATGGAAGGAGGGTAGGTGTTTGGGCTTTTGGCTCATGCAACATGCGCTTATTTGTTCACGTTTACTTAGAACATGTTTTATTAACCTAATCACTTGGAAAAGATTGCTCTTCTTTTTCGCAAACTACTCGATTCCCGGATCAGTGGGCCCCGTCACTACGTCTATAAGCCCCTCGTATTCCACCTCGTATTTCGACCTCCCAGGCGGATGCCCCGGCGAGGGTCCTATAGGGCAAGCGGTCCCACCGACCGAAAGAAAAACGATCCTAAAAGTCTCGGCGGGTAATCGAGTCTTAACGAGCATTCGATGTAAATTACTGACAAAGCCGACGTCGAAAGTCAAGATCATGTCCGAGGGCTCGACGAAAAGTCGGCATGATTTGACCGATAAGCGTCCACAATTGATCTTGACTTGTCGTCGCTAAGCCGTAATTAGGCATGAAATATTCATTAATCCTTGATGACTCAAAGGTCAATGCCGGGAGTCGGTGTATAATTTGTGCCGCCGAGCCGAAGTCAAGGCGCCGGCCAATATCTTGGTCAAAGTCTCGCGGCGGAAAACCGCAACTTCGACCGATTAGGGACCCGAAGATATTGAGTCGGTATGCCGACAAAGGCTTGAAAGGAAAGGTCTATACACGGACAGGGCATGACACAAACTGCACTAAAAACCAACCGGGTCTCGGACAAAGTGTGTCACGGACAAGTGCATGGTCGACACGCGGCCCCATGGGATGTTTGGGTAGTCCCGTGCTCATCCGAGAGGCGTAATAAGACCAAACGGACCGCGACAAGGATTTCCCGGGTTAAGGACGTAGTGTGCGTGTACGGTCACGTGCGCGTAGTGTGCAAGCAGTCTATATTCTTTTTCTGAGTAAAATAGAGATTTTTTTATGTATCTTAAAAATATGATGCATGATTTTTTTTTTTGAGAATTTTCTTCCTTCTTCTTTTTTTTGAAAATCTTTTTTTTTTTGATTTTTTTTTATGAGCACATAAGCACGAAACTTCCGACAGTCAAAATTTTGACTTTCTCCGAGGCGGCCAAAACAACATGAAAACTGTGCAAAAATCAACACACACACAAAAATGATTTTCGAAGCCGGGACGGAAGCTTGACCCTCAAAAGCTTTTTTTTTTTTGAAAACGGTGATGCCGGTACGTGGGATTGTTAGACCACAATTTATCCCCGACTCGTGTTAGGAGGCGATAACGGGAAATTTAGTGGTTTCCACCAATATACCAAATACCATTTTTTTTAAAAAATCTTAGTTCCCCAGCGGAGTCGCCACTGTGATGATGTGTGTATCCGAAAATTTTCCCATTTTTTGTTTGAAAAAATCAACGAAAACGGAGTCGCCACGCCATTTTAATTTTGAGGGCCAAAACTTTGAAAAAAGCCCGAGATCAGAGATTTAGGTTCGGAGGTCATGTTACGCGTCGGGAAGGACGTTAGTGTGCACCCGACGCGCCTCGTAAAACGAGTCTTCCAAGCTGAAAATCATTTGTGTGTGAGTGTGTGTATGTGTTTTGGCCAAAATAAGTTGAAACTCAGAAAAGTAAAAATTGGGATATCTTTTTAAGACTTTAAACTGATCCCATGATTTTTTGGAAGATTTTTGGATTGAGATTTGGTACTCAAAAGACCTTTTGAAGTTGAGAGCCATTTCTGCCAGAATGAAAAAGGCAGTGGACCTTTGATTTTGAAAGGGATTCAAGGGTCTTAAAACTTCATAATATGGATAAACTCAGAGAATGAAAGTTGTTCTACACACCTTAAATAAAGTTTGTGCGAAGGAATTTTCCATTTTGGAGAAGATTTGAGGGGTCAAAACCTTCTGGAAACCTCAGATATGAGATCTGGATTCCCAGAAGCTGATGAACTAGCCTCTGAAAGAAAATTTGAAAAGAGGAGTTTTACTCACCCAAAAAATAAGGTAAAAATATTTCTGGAAAGCTCTGGATGTTGGCTACAAAAAGTGTTTTGTAGTCAACACCAAATTCCAAGTTCATCTGTGTCCAAAAATTAAGACCATGGACTGAGGTCTGAGAAAATTGCTACTGGACAGCAACTTCTCAAGAAAGAAAATATGATTTTAAAGGGGGTTTTGCATCCATGCTTGTCCCCATTTCCCTAGGTTTTGGTTAGTGATCACTAGACATTTTAGTGGTGAATCAACTATACCAAACCATCCTTGGGGTACATTAGGACTAAGCATTTCATTTGCTTGGGAAGGGGATTTTTATCCTTTGAAAATGAGATTTTATGCTTGAAAATGGTTTTTAGGGTTTTGAAAATGATTTTTCTTTGCAAGAAAGTAAGAGAACTTGAAAATAATGTTGATCTTTATAGAAGATCATCCATGGAGATGGTCTTCCATGGTGATCTTCTTAGATCTAGAGCAAGAAGATGAAAGAACTACATTTTGTAGTTTGAAGATGCATGCATGGATGAGATTTAGGGTTAGGAAGAGGAGGGTTTACCAATCTTCCTTGTGTTCTTGAGTGTTTGGCTTGAGTGTATGAGTGTTTAGGGCTTTAATATGAGAGTGAGTGGATGAGTATGAGTTGGGAAAGATTGGAGAGAAAAAGGTGACAATTCAAGTGAATTCTCACTGTTTTCTCTCTATATTTCGCCAGAGGTTCGGTGCAAAATGTGTTCTTCCTCTTTATTTTTGTGACTGGAGGGCTCAATTTATAGCCCTCTCGGAAATTACAAACATGTCCGCGCGGATGGATCCCCGGCGTGCACCGTTCATTAAATGCAGCCACTTTGGACAAGAGGAATAATCTTTTTGAAATTTCAAATTAACCAGCTTTATGTCTCCACCATTGCTATTTGTGGTTTTATTCCTTTTGTTTTTCTTTTTAAGATTCTTTTTAAGGTTTAACCTTAAATAACAATGCCCATTTTACCCTCACTTTGTTAGGAAAGTTAGGATAGTTAGGAATTGTTAGAAATGTTATAACTTCCGTTAATTTTCTAACGAAAATTCTAACAAGCTCAAATTGGAGCACTTACAGTAAGCACCAACAAGGAACTCACAAACTCATCGAGGTGAAAGGACAGAATACTCGCCACGGCCTGGGATATGAGGCCTCCTCAGTGGACACTGCAAAAGGAAAAAGATTTGAAGCTGCCACAGGAAGGGTCCCGGTCGACGACCCTAAATCTCTCCCCTTCAGTCCTAATTTGGCGGACTACTTTGTAAAGGGTCCCACACAACCCGGTAACACCACAGAACCTACTCCTACAGAAGAATAGCTAAAGCTACAGGATAGCCTCAACAAATTCAGGGGAACCAAAGCTAACCCGGTCCGCAGAATGTTCCTGGACCTATCCAAGGTACCCGGGGCTACCACTACCATGAAGAATGAGTACACTTTCAAAGGCGTGCCAAGCCTAGTGGAACAGTTCGAGAAGCTCACGACCACTATTCCTACTGCCCAGGAAGGTCCGGAATCTGAGTTTGAATTGACCATGCCGAAAGCCAAAGCCACAGAAGTCTTTTCAGATGATTGGGATGGTCCGATCATGCAACAGTTGTTCGGGGAATGAGATTCAGGTGCCAGATCTGATTGATCTCAGCTCAGTCAAAGAAATGGTAGCGATGATCGAGGGAGACAGCCCCCGAGTCATGAGGCCACTGACAGCAATGCCGCTAAAGAATCGGGAAACTCTCTCAGGCCCGTCCGCGACCAAAGAAGAAATGATCACCAGGCCTGGATTGGTCCCCCATCCCTTTGTGTCAACCTAGGAAAGTCCTCAGAGTCTTTCATTGTTAAGGTCGAGTCTCTAGAGTCGTCCGACGACCTTACGCCTGAAGACTACGAGTCTGTAGCAAGCGCTGTATTCCTTTTCGTTTTCAATGAAATGACGAACCTCTGAGTATCCCTTGATTGCCACTTTAACTAATGATGAATTAATTAATAATTTTTTTTTTTAATAATAATTCATTAGATAAAGAAGCAGACACATTAAACAACAAAAAAAAATCAAACAAAAAAAAAAAAGAGAGGATCTTTAAGCAGGTTGTCCGGAAAGAGGAAAATCGAGCCCAAGCTGCCGAAGAGATTTTGACGAGTATGAATCTGGGAACTGCGGAAGAGCCTAAAGAGACGCAGATTGGTGATTTCTTCAAAGGAACTGGAAAGGATGCTCTGCAAAATCCTACAAGATCCTCAACTCGAAGAAAGTTGCCCTCTTCGTCAAAGAAAACATCATATGCAGATACGGGTTGCCAGCCGAAATCATTTAAGATAATGGATCCCACTTCGAAGGGGAATGCGACAGCCGGGCCGCGTAATTCCGATAACCCGTCACAAGTCATCTCCCTACAGGCCCCAAACCAACGGAGCCGTCGAGGCGGCAAACAAGATTTTGGAAAACATCATCCGAAAAATGGCTGTCCAAGGCAGAGATTGGCCCGAGAAGTTACACTGCACTCGGGCGCGTAACATCGCCGAACGACAACTGGGGAAACACCGTTTGCCCTCACATACGGAATGGAAGCCGTACTCCCAATCGAGCTAGAAACCCCCTCGCTCCGTGTACTGCTGGAAAGCCAGATCAACGAGGTCGAATGGCTCCAGAGTCGCCATAATGAATTGGCCCTGCTAGATGAGCGCCGGCTAAAGGCAATGGAACACATCCGAGCCTACCAAGGAAGAATGGCCAGAGCCTTTGACAAGAAAGTAAAGCACCGGGAAATCCGAGAAGGTGATCTCATTTTGAAAGAAAAGCCCCCGGTCCGTGTCAACCCCCTCGG
Organism: Adenophora triphylla var. japonica; assembly: GCA_022495995.1. Taxonomy (NCBI): domain Eukaryota; kingdom Viridiplantae; phylum Streptophyta; class Magnoliopsida; order Asterales; family Campanulaceae; genus Adenophora; species Adenophora triphylla. The sequence goes on from JAFEMH010002841.1 coordinate 266,071, forward strand.
CAAATGGGAGCCTGTCTGGGTCGGGCCATACGTCGTCCAGAAGATCTTCTCCGGAGGAGCCATGCAACTTGCAGACCTCGACGGGAATCCCTTTGTACACCCAGTGAATGGTGACAAGCTGCGCAGATACTACGCGTAAAACAAAGAAAAAAGAAGAAGTCAAAAAAAAAAAAAAAAGAGTGCTAAAAGAGTAATGCCCAACTAGGTTGAAAAACCGAAAAGGGCGGCCTAGGTAAAAAACAGGGTTGCACAAAAAAAACAAAAAAAAAAAAAAATCAGTTGAACTACGAAGACTCCGAGCTCCTCAAAATGAGGGGAACGTAGGCAAATGGAAACGGTTCGGTCTAAAACACAAATAAAAGTCATACTTTGACATCAATACACCGATCGCACCATGAAAGCGTCTCGAAAAACTCAAGCAATTCAAATATTCATTACAAGTTAAAAGCTTTTTGATGAGTCTAAGCCCGATTCATTCCTACAACCGGCAACCTCGCTAAAAGAAATTAAGATACATAATCAAACTAATGTGTCTCGCCATGACAAGAAAGGGATACTCGGAAACCTCAAGGTCACTCCAAGCCGCTCGAATCGGCCTCTCCCCTCTTCTTCCCCTACGAGTCTTCTTTCTTCGAACAGGGAAAAATGTCGGTCTTCCTCCTACCAAGCTCCGGTATAGGAACAAAGGATCTATCAAACCAGCCTCTCGCTGTGGCCTTAGTAGCCCTAGCGTTATCTCTCATCTCCCGTAGCCTAGCCGGTAGCATAGGAGCCCTCCTCTCCCGTCTCTTGACGTAAGCCTCATAGCCGGTCACGCCGTCTCCTCTCCCGTCACGAGGGCTGGCCCTCGCCTCGGCCCTCCTCCTCTCGGAAACAACGGAGTCCTCCGCAACCACAATGGCCTCACGCCGCCTCAAAATAGCCATCTCGAGTCTCTCCTAAATGTCTCTCGTACCCAATCCAAAGTACCAAGTGGTCGGGAACACAGTCTCTGACGCTCGAGAATAACCCGAGGAGGAAAGGTGTCATACCTCCATGCTCGGGAAAGAAATGGAAACACCGAGGGATCATCCATAGCGAAGCCACCACCCCGGTGGCTATATCATCAAAGTCCTCCAAAGGAACCCGCTCCAAGCCGAACCGTCTCGTAACCAAGGACGGAATATAGAAGCCGGACCGAGAAAGCCCCTAAGCATGACCACATGAGACCCGTCCCGAAGCACTCGCGAGTCTCCACCCGCCAACAAGGCACCGACCATCTCGATATCTTGTGTCTCGGAGACCAGCCATCCAACGCTCCCATGAGCCCCGATCATCGAAATCCACAAGAACCCCCTCCCGGCAAATGTCCAAGGCTTCGATCATGTCGGGAGTTTCCCGAAGAATCCCCAAACGCTCCATCGCCCACATGTGGTCAAGAGGAACGGGCTGCCCCCGTGCATATACCGCTTCCCAGTAGCCAGCCTATCGAGAGCATGAAAAGTCTCCCCCAAAATCAAAGGTACGACATCTCTGCCCAAGCGACAATGAACGACTACATCCAGCAGAGACCGATGGCAGATCCCAAAAGAATAGACCATAAACAGGGTCCCGAACATGCAAAGTACAAAGGCATCCCAATAGGCATCGTCGAGCAAGCCTAAGCCCCTAAATCTATCAGGGAGACTGGAAATATCAAAATGATCGGGACCACGGATCATACCTTGCGCTTCCTCCGGGGAAAGATGAAGGAGGACGCACAATCTGTCAACAATAGAGGCCCCTCTGGGCAAAGGAACCGCTATCTCTTCCACCTCCGGACCACCAAGCAAGGCCCGAAATTCTTCAACGGTTGGGACCATCCTGTTGTAAGAAAGGCAAAAGACATGCCTCCTAGTGTCCCAAAATGAGGAAGAAGCCCTCAAAAGACCGTAATCCGGAATCAATTCCTTGAGAGACCATAAGCACTTCACCTTATACCTTTCTTCAAAGAAGGACCTCCTCTCATGCATAATCTCCCGGGACCAATCCTTGAACTTGTTGAAGAATGACATTTGGGATTCTTGGGACAATTTTGATGGAGCTTTTCTAAGGTTTTCCATGGATTTTCTCTCTTTCTCCCCGAAAATGGCTGTTTGGACTGGAGGTTGAAGAGGATATTTGAATTTGAAATAAAGTGAGACCAGATCTGTAGCAAAATTAAAGGACAATGTCGATGCGCTCCCATCCGCGCGGATATGTTTGCTTTCCATCGTAAAAAATCTCGCAATCCAAGCCGCTACACCAAAAGAGGAATATTCCATCCCGCTGCTCGGAACCTGTGCAAAAACCTCCCCAAACCAGTCCATATACCAAACACTAACACCCTTGCCAAAAAAAAAAAAGGGAACCAAGGCTCATGCAACATTGCATTCATACTGCATTGCATTCATAAAAATAAAATCCTAAATTATTACATTCCAAAAGTAAAAGGAGTGTGCAAAAAAAAAAGAAAAAAATCAAATAAAAAAAAAAATAGGTAAAAATAATCCTAAATTATTACATCAAAAAAAAAAAAAAAAAGCAAAAAAAATGTGCATAAGCTGTACAAATCTCAATCCCAGTCATAAATCTCAAAATCTCGTAAAATCGGGGGTAATCAATCAATCCCTAGCGCCCGACGTCCTGTCCCCGGTCCCTCTTGCGACTCGGGCCCGCCTCCTCGGGAGCCCCGAAAATCTCGGGCTCGTAATCGTCCTCGTCTCCCGAAAGAGGCTCGTCGGGACCAACCGGCACGCTCCGATAGGGCAAGCCGAGATCTGCGAAAAAATCATATCTCGAAGGTGAAGGCGTCGGACTCCTGGACGTACGAAGACGACCCACCATGCCGCCGCAGACGTGTCCACTGCCCGTGTGGATCCCCGAGAATGACGTGATCCGAAGGTAGCACCGCGCGGGGATCAATGAGAGGAGACAGAGGAGTCTCTGAAGAAGTCTCTGAACGAATAGGGGAAGCCTCCCGCCTGACAGGCGCCGGCCGTGGTCGTCTCGCTCTAGCCTGAGGAGCCCCGCAAGCGACCATCCTCCTGATGAATCTCTTAGCTCCGATCACTTGCTTCGTCAGCTTCTCGACGACCACCTCCGAAAACTGCCCAAAAGCAAAAGCGTCAGGAACAGTTGAAGCGAAAAATGATGACAGGAAAGAAAATAAAAGACAAAAGCAAAAAAAAAAAAGAAGAAAGGAGGCAAAGAGAAGCCATACCTTCATACCCGGACGAGGCCGGAAAGCTCGTGGAAGCCGCTCAGGCTGAGGGATCTGCACCCTCAATCGGACCCCATCCTGGATTTCCCAAGCCCCTCTCTATCCAGAACCTGGGGCATCCTCAGCCTCCTCAAAACAAATACGGGGTACGGCTCAACCGCCACAAATGCCGAGAAGTGCTGGTCGGCTCGGTAATCATCCCAGGTCACAGATCTGTCACTCGGGTGCATCATATCGGCGGGAGGCTCCACCGGTGTCCTCAAAGGCGAGTTCACGCCATGCTGACGCGTCACCCTCTCTCCTGCATAATAGGCATCGCGGGTCGACCTCTCGGAATCCTCCGCACAGCTCCAAATCTCGGCGCCCTTCGGTGCGCCACCTCGAAACGATCCTGTGGATAAAATATCATCCTCTCATCCGTCTCACCTCCGTCAAAGGAAGGCAATCCGCGTATCGAGAGTCGTACGCCCCCTGGAGCTTATCTTCTCTCGGGCATGCTTGGACCAAGAGCGCATGGCCGGATACGCCCGACGTACTCCGCCGCCGCCACATCGTGACATGGAAAAACTCCAACGCCCATACCGCGAAAGGTAAAAATCCAATCAATCCAGGTGCAAAAGAAAAATGTGTGCTCAAGAAAAAAAGGGGAAAGCAAAAAGAGAGCTTATACCTCCAGGCAAACTCAAAGCAAGAAAGGAGCTCACGGCCTTCCGGTGTACCTATCGAGAGCAAAGTAAAGCTCGCCACCCTGGCTTCTCCCCGGAGACGTCTCCACCATCTCCATGTCCTCCAAGGACCTCAAGAAGGCAAAGACTGCCGTCCCCTCAAGATGTCCGAAAAGGGTGCTCGAAAAGCAAACCATAAAAAGGCCCCGGCAATCGATCGGCGCCTATCCTCTCCTCCCCAGCCTCGTAGCTCACAATGGTCTCCACAATCTTCCCGTAGACCACGGCATACTCCATCCCCATCCCCTCTTTGGGAATAGGGGAAAATCCCAGAAGAGTCTGTAGATCTGCATCGCTGTAGCCATCCCGCCACTCAATGCTGCGTCCATTGAAGGACAAACCCGTGATCGCAGCATAGTCAGAAGGCGTAACCGTTGCCTCGCCCCAAAAGAAATGAAACGTGTGGGTCGCATCCCACCAATGCTGCGCCAAAGCAAACATCAGGCCCTTGCTCTTAGGGAACTTGACCAATCCCCTCAAGCACTCAACAAATTCCCAAAGCCCGGTCTCAACAACAATCTGTCTCGGACTCGGCAAAGCTCCTCGGCCCGCATTCGGAAGCCGGTCCCACAAGTCAACTACAGATTCCACCGATCCTCGAGTTTTCATCTTGTTCAGCTGCTCTGTAACGTAGTTGTTTCCACCCTGCAATAAAACAAAAAAAAATGTCAAAAAAAAAATTGCATTTGCATTTGCACAAAAAAAAAAAAAAGCATACATATGCATCATGAAATTTCAAAGAAAATTCGGCAGCATAACGGCATACAATGAGCATAGCCCCATTTTTCGCACAAAAAAGACAGTTTTCAGCAAATCCCAATCAACATTCATGAAAAAAAAAAAAAATCTTTCATACAAAGAGTCAACGGAAGTAAAAACTCCGTCCCATTTTCAAAAAAAAAAAAAAAGTTCCTATGCATATCATTCATCATCTCAAAAAAAAAAAATCCTACATTCATACAAGGAGTCAACGGAAGCAAAAACTCCATCCCATTTTTCGTAAGACATACATACATGCATTCATCAAAAAAAAAAAAATGCATTCCTACGGGAGTAAAAACTCCGTCCCGTTTTCATAAAATAACATGCATTCAATCAACGGGAGGAAAAATCCGTCCCACTTTTCAAAAAAAAAAAATCATACATTCATATCATCATCTCATGTTGGCAAAATGCCAATTCTTTTCTCAAGCAAAATTCACATTTTGGAACACCAACAAATTCATTGCAACATGCATATCATCAAAAATCAATATTCAAGCTTCAAAAAAAAAATTCACAATTTTCATCCATAATTTTTGAATACTAAAAAAAAAAAAAAAAAAAAAAAAAAAAGGCGAAAATGCCAATTCTTCTTCCCAAACAAAATGCACATTTTGGGTTACTCATATACTCATAACATGCAAAGCATCAAAATCAAGATTCAAAGCCAAGAACATCAATCATTCGAATTTTCAAAAAAATTCAAAAATCGCCCAAAATTCAATTTCAAGCAAGAAATCAACAAAGGGAATGAAAAGATTCGAAGTATACCGTTCGGAGACTCGGATCAGAAGCCCAATGTTGCCAAGCATCGGGGTAGGGCTCCTCCGCAATCGATTGCGAAAGAGTATAATGCCTCCTCATTCGGACGAGCTCCAATCGTCTCTCCGCTACTGGGCCACGTCCTTGGCCTTGAAAAGCACCTTCCTCGTGTTCCATTGCTCAAAAAATCGAAGAAATCGAAAGAGTTTTGAAGCTTCTAGGCCAACAATGGCGGATTTGCAGTTTCTCTCTCTCTGCCCTCGTAATTTTAAAAAAAAACTGAATGGAGAAGAAAGGGCGTTGGCCCTCATTAAAACCCTCTGGAACACGCTCCTATCCGCGCGGATAAGATTGTCAGGGTCAAAATGACCCTTTTGCCCTTTAAAAATCTGGGACTCTGCAGTTCAGTCCCCAACTTGACAGAGTTAACCAAAGTTAACCAAAGTCAGCCCCTTGTCAAGAAAATTACCAACGGCAGTCAAACGTAAGACCGATTTCCCCGAGAAAGATAACGGAATCCCGTATCTTTCATCAAAATTACCCCCGACAGTCAAACGTAAGACCGATCTCCCTGAGAAAGATAACGAGATCTCGTATCTTTCATCAAAATCATTCCCCGGCAGTCAAACGTAAGACCGATTTCCCCGAGAAAGATAACGGAATCCCGTATCTTTCATCAAAATTACCCCCGGCAGTCAAACGTAAGACCGATTTTCCCCGAGAAAGATAACGAGATCCCGTATCTTTCATCAAAATTACCAACGACAGTCAAACGTAAGACCGATTTCCCCGAGAAAGATAACGGAATCCCGTATCTTTCATCAAAATTACCCCCGGCAGTCAAACGTAAGACCGATTTTCCCCGAAAAAGATAACGAGATCCCGTATCTTTCATCAAAATCTTCCCCGGCAGTCAAACGTAAGACCGATTTCCCAGACGAATACGTCTGATTTTCCCCAGCAAAGGCTAACAAAATCCCCAGCAAAGTTAACGGAATCCCAAAAGCCAACAGAATCTCGAGTAGATCTCGAACTACGAAAGGGCTTGATTCCCCACTAGGGATACGTAGGTAGCCTATCATTAGGTCCAGCCCCTCGACCAAAACGGTCACCCTCTCCTTCGGCAGCAGACAAATTCCACCGAAAGGCCATTTCACAATCAAGGTCCGAGGTACCTAAAATGCCATCATCAAGGTTCGAGGCACCTAAAACGCCATCCCCAAGGTTCGAGGCACCTAAAACGCCATCTCCAAGGTCCGAGGCACCTAAAATGCCATCATCAAGGTTCGAGGCACCTAAAACGCCATCTCCAAGGTTCGAGGCACCTAAAACACCATCTCCAAGGTTCGAGGCACCTAAAACGCCATCTCCCAGGTCCGAGGCACCGAAGACGCCATCATCAAGGTTCGAGGCACCTAAGACGCTATCACACACAACACTAAGAAAGCGATAAATCGCAATCATCCCCAGCAGAGCAGATAGCCATCAGACCGAAAATGGTCATTCCTATCCCCAGCAGAGCGGATAGCCATCAGACCGAAAATGGTCATTCCTATCCCCAGCAGAGCGGATAGCCATCAGACCGAAAATGATCATTCCTATCCCCAGCAGAGCGGATAGCCCTCCGACCGAAAATGGTCATCTCTTATCCCCAGCAGAGTTTCTCTCCAGCAACCGACTGCAGAACTCGCTCATCAGGTCCGAGGCACCTAAAACGCCATCATCTCCAGGGTCAAAAACCCGAACTACGACCGGCTTGATTCCCATTTGGGATACGTAGGTAGCCTATTAAATAGGTTCAGCCACTCGATCACTCGATCATCCCGCCAAATATGGAGCCTTACTCTTATCGACGACCCCGCTTCCTTCGAAAGCGCCGTCGCCGAGGGGCTACTGTAAGTGCTCCAATTTGAGCTTGTTAGTATTTTCGTTATAAAATTAACGAAAGTTATAACATTCCTAACAATTACTAACAATCCTAACATTTCTAACAAAGTGAGGGCAAAATGGGCATTGTTATTTAAGGATAAACCAAAGAAAAGAATCAAAAAAGTGAAAGAAATGGTCAAAAACCAAAAATAGAAATGGCTGGAACATAATCTGGCTGTTTAATTTAAATTTTAAAAAAGATTATTCCTTGTGTCCAAAGCACGAGCGACATTTAATGAACATTGCACGCGGCCCCGATCCTATCCGCGCGGACATCTTTGACAATTTCAGAGGGCTATAAATTGAGCCCTCCAGTCACAAAAATAAGGAGGAACAAGAGCACAATTCACAGTATTTGGCGAATATACTCGAGAAAACAGTGAGAATTCTATAAGAATTGTCACCTTTTTCTCTTGAATCTTCCCAACTTTCACTCACTCAAATCAAACCCAAACACTCTTGCATTCAAGCCTTCAAACACAAAGCACAAAGAAGATAGGTATAACCTCCCTCTTCTTACCCTAAATCTCTCATCCATGCATGCATCTTCAAACTACAAAATGTAGTTCATTCATCTTCTTGTCTTAAGATGCAAGAAGATCACCATGGAAGTTCATCTCCATGGATGATCTTCTACAAGGATCTACATTATTTTCAAAGTGTTCTTACTTTCTTGCAAAGAAAACACATTTTCAAAACCCTAAAAACCATTTTCAAGCACCAAATCTTGATTTCAAAGGATAAAATTCCCCTTCCCAAGCAAATGAAGTGCTTAGTCCTAATGTACCCCAAGGATGGTTTGGTATAGTTGATTCACCACAAAAATGTCAAGTGATCACTAACCAAAACCTAGGGAAATGGGGACAAGCATGGATGCAAAACCCCCCTTAAAACCATATTTTCTTTCCTGAGAAGTTGCTGTCCAGTAGCAATTTTCCAAGATCCCAGTCCATTATCTTAATTTTTGGACACAGATAAACTTGGAATTTGGTGTTGACTACAAATCACTTTTTGTAGCCAACATCCAGAGCTTTCCAGACATATTTTTACTTTATTTTTTGGGTGAGTAAAACTCTCTTTTTCAAATTTTCTTTTAGAGGCTAGTTCATCAGCTTCTGGAAATCCAGATTGCATATCTGAGATTTCCAGAAGGTTTTGACCCCTCAAATATTCTCCAAAATGGAAATTTCCTTCGCACAAATCTTATTTAAGGTGTCTGAAACAACTTTTATTCTCTGAGTTTATCCAGATTATGAAGTTGTAAGACCATTGAATCTATTTCAAAATCAAAGGTCCACTGCCTTTTTCATTCTGGCAGAAGTGACTCTCAACTTCAAAAGGTCTTTTGAGTACCAAATCTCAATCCAAAAATCTTCCAAAAAATCATGGGATCAGTTTAAAGTCTTAAAAAGATATCCCAATTTTTACTTTTCTGAGTTTCAAATTATTTTGGCCAAAACACACACACACACCTACACACAAATGATTTTCAGCTTGGAAGACTCGTTTTGCGAGGCGCGCCGGGTGCACACTAACGTCCTTCCCGACGCGTAACGTGACCTCCGAACCCAAATTTCTGATCTCGGGAATTTTTCAAAGTTTTGGCCCTTAAAATAAAAATGGCGTGGCGACTCCGTTCTTTTTTCCGGGTTTTATTTGGTTTTTTCAAAGAAACGCAAAAAATCGAATTTTTCCCGCGAATGGCACATCATCACAGTCGTGCACTTGGAGACCATGGGGTTATGCTGCCGAAATTTCTTGATTTTCGATTATAAAGCAAGTAGACAAGGTGATATTTGCAATTCATACGTGTATTTCGGGATGGGATAGAAGCCAACCCAATTCTAAACCTAATGGACATGAATTGTCCTTTCATCATAGGGAATGATATACTTTACAACAAAGAATTAAATATTAATATTCAAAATATTAATAATTAAAAAATGTGATAGATGTGTGCGATAGAAGCCAACCCCAATTCTAAACCTAAAGAAACATGTCTTGTTGCTTTTAAGACTGTAATCCAAATTTAGGGAATTGTAATGCGTTAATTACATCTAAACTGTTAATACATTATGAAATGCAGGAGTTAATTATGTCTGGAGAAGATCGTAGTTGGATGGATAATCGTAGTAATCCCGGTAGAAGGGGTGTCAGACCTCAATTCTTAGAGGGTTTAGAACATTTCGTGGAGTTTGCTAGAGCGCATCCCCAGTGCATGCGTGGTGATAAGATTAGGTGTCCTTGTAAAAAGTGTAAGAATAGAAAATATCGAGTGTTGGATGGGTAAAGAAACATGTTTTAGAGGCGGGGTTTGTTGATGGTTACAAGGTATGGGTAGCGCACGGGGAGCGTTATGTGGTTGAAACAAGTGTTCGCAATCATCTCTATCAGTATCAAGTGGTCCGCCGAGGAACTGAACATTTGATTGATGAAGAGGAGCCGTGCAATCGGTTTGGATGATATGGTTCGAAATGCGGGCGGCCCGAGTTTGATTGGAACCCTAATCCAACGAGGCACCAAATCCCGTTGCAAAGAAGTTTATGGATTTAATGGACTCTGCAAATGAGAAAATTCATCCTGGTGCAAAGGCTACGGTGTTAGAAGCAAGTGACCGAGCTTCTAACTATCAAGGCCGATACAAATATGAGCCAAAGATACTTACGATCGTATCATGTCATGGGGACAACGGATGCTACCCGAAGAAAATAATATGGTTCACAATTTTTATGAGACGAAAAAGTTGGTGGGGCAGATCGGTCTTGGGTATGTTAAAATTGATGCTTGCAAGAATCAGTGCATGCTTTTTTATAAAGAAAATGAGGACCTCGATACATGTTCAATATGTGGACTTAGTAGGTATAAGCCACAATGCCGTGGTAGTGCCAAGCACAAGAAAAATGTGCCTCAGGCGCAGTTGCGTTATATGCCGCTAATTCCCAGGTTGCAACGAATTTACGCATTGAAAGAAAGCTCAGAAGCCATGCGTTGGCACAAAGAGTGTCCTCGTGAAGAGGGTGTGATGACTCATCCTTCTGACGGTGAAGCATGGAAATATTTTGATGCCACTTACCCTGATTTTGCCGCGGATCCTAGAAACATAAGGTCAGGGATATGTACGAGATGGGTTTTCTCCATTTGGACCGGGGGCAAAATCTTATTCATGTTGGCTGTTATAGTCACAGTGTATAATCTTCCCCGTGGTTATGTATGACTCGATCCTTATATGTATTTGAGTTTGTTCATTCCCGGGCCTTCGAATCCGTGCAAAAACATTGATGTGTATCTTCGACCTCGATGGATGAACTCAAACAACTGTGGAATGATGGTGTCCGGACATGGGATGCTTTCAAGTTGCAAAATTTTAACATGAGGGCTGCAGTGATGTGGACAATTAATGACTTTCCCGCTTATGGTATGATGTCGGGATGGAGCACACATGGGAGATTGGCTGTCCGTATTGTATGGAAAATACGGATGCATTCAAACTTCATTACAAGAAGCGTGTTGGTTTGATTGCCACAGACGGTTTCTTCCTAGTGACCATCCATTTCGTAAACAGAGGAATGCTTTCACCAAAAATAGAGTTGAGCATCGGGGCCCCCTCCTCATCCGAGTGGGGAGGATATTTTTGAGCAGTGTCCGAGGTGTACGATGTCGGGTGGGGAAAGATGTTTTCAAAGGATAGACCAGACGGATTTGGTAAAGACCATAACCGGATTAAAAACAAGATATATTTTGGGAGTTACCTTATTGGAAGACGAACTTGATAAGACATAACCTTGATGTCATGCATATTGAAAAAAATGTGTTTGACAATATTTTCAATACAGTGATGGGTTTTAAGGCCTCAACGAAGGACACGGACAAGGGTCGGCTAGACCTTGAAGCGATTTGCAATCGTAAAGAGCTCAACATTACTAAAGTTAATGGAAAAGATTTCAAACCATTTGCTCCCTTTGTTACGTCGGGAGAGGATAAGCAACGTGTTCTGCGGTGGTTGAAAGATTTGAAACTTCCCCGATGGGTATACATCTAATATTGGCAACTGTGTGAATGTGGAAGAAGGGACGGTATATGGGTTGAAAAGTCATGATTGTCACGTATTATTGGATAGGTTGCTACCCATTGCATTTAGAGACATTCTCCCTAATGAAATATGGGTTGCCCTAACGAGAATTGAGTGAATTCTTGAGCATTGACTTCCGGCACTCTTCGTGTTGAGGATATGAAAAGACTCGAAGAGAGCATTGTGGTGACAATATGCAAGCTTGAAAAGATATTTCCGCCATCTTTCTTTGATTCAATGGAGCATTTACCAATTCACCTAGCTTATGAAGCTAGAGTTGGAGGACTGTTCAAGGTATAGATGGATGTATCCATTTGAACAATTTTGGGGAGTTTGAAAAAGAAAATGAGCAATAGAGCAAAAGTTGAGGCATCTATGTCCGAATCGGTGATTGTCGACGAAATTGTGTCGTTTGTTTCAACATATTTTCACCCGAGACATTGAGACAAGGTTCAATAAAGTGGGACGCAATTATGATGGGGAGTCACCGATCCCGATGGAAAAATTTCAGTTTTCTTCTCTGGTCGATTCCTTGGCAATAGAAAGTGCACGCGCATGCTAAGCGTAAAATAATTAGAAGCGGCTAAACTCTATATTCTCCTTAACCGTGCCGAGGTCGAGGACTACTTGAAGTAAGCATTCTTCATTTGTTATTAAGTAATGTTAATCCTAATAACTTTAATACGAACTAAGCAACTTTATGTTCTCCTTGAATGCAAAAGTATGTTCGAAGAACAGCCGGAGACATTGCGCCCGAATTGATTTCAATAAGGACAGACAACGAATTTCCCTCCCGGTTTAATAATTATGTAAATGCCAATTCATTAATTCAATGTTTTTAATAGAATTTGAAGTATGAGTTTTTTACTATCTATGTGTTTTTATTTAGATTTTGAACAACCTTGGAGATGCAAAAGCTGCGAGATTACAAGCATTAGCACACGGTCCGTCCTTAAGAGTGAATGTATATAAGGGATATTTTGTCAATGGCTACGTATTCCACACCGAAGAATATGGACAAACGAAATCAACTTGGAATAGCGGGGTCAATCTCAAGGGAAATCTCGATTATTATGGCGTATTGAAAGAAGTTATTGAATTGGAGTACTTGCTTGGAAATTTTGTAGTTCTTTTCAATTGTGAGTGGCGGGACGCTGAGCGAGGCATTACAAAACATGGCACTTTTGATCTCGTTGACTTAAAGCATTCTTCTAGGCATAATGGTGATGATGTGTTCATTCTTGCATCTCAAGCACAACAGGTGTATATGACCCCCTACCCCCGTCGACGAAGAGAGTCTAGCGGATGGTGGGCCGTATGGAAAACCAAAGCAAGAAGCACTTTTGATATACCATTGCGTGCAAAAACGTCTACTTCAAATATTGATTCATCATTAAATGATTGTTATCAGGAAGAGGAAATGCATATACCTCCAATTATTTCCTTGAATGATAATGTCGAGGATGAAGCAATAATGACCGAAAACACCCGTCCACTAGGGGAGGAAGTCACTTTCAATGAAATCGATGATGACAATGTGGAGGATGAGGAAGGAGAAGGGTATATATCTGGGTCCGATGATGAAGATGGGGAAGAAGACGACGACGAGGAAACTAGTGAAGAAGAAATTGAATTTTGTAGTGATAGTGATCAAGATTGTAGTGAATGAATCAGTTTAGTTTTAATTCAGATAATGTTTTGTATATAATGTTTACATTTTATATCACTTATCACTGTAATATTATATCTATCTCATGATTTTCAATTTTACTTGGTTACTCTTTACATGCTATGTAATATTACATCTATCTCATGATTTGGACAATAAATGATTCCTACTATTTAAATGCAAACTGCAAACATCTTACTCCATAATTTACTTGGACATGTAGTCATTAATTTGAATGTCATCATGTGAAAAGGTTGTTGAAAATAAATAAATAAATAAGTAAATAATAATAATAATAATAATAATAATAAATAATAATAATAATAATAATGGACATAAATATAATAATAATAAATAAAAAATAAAATAAAAAATAAAAATAACAATAAAAATATACATATACATATATGTATATATATAAATATCATTATTGTCTATTAAAATTGCTTGAATAGTCGATAGTTGAAATATTTCGGTTGCATTAATCCTATTGTTCTCTGAGTGTATACTAGACATATATGGTTGATTACACACTGTCGATTCTAATCGATAGTGTTTGATTGACCTAGTCTACGTCGTGCACTTGGAGACCATGGGGTTATGCTGCCAAAATTTCTTGATTTTCGATTATAAAGCAAGTAGACAAAGTGATATTTGCAATTCATACGTGTATTTCGGGATGGGATAGAAGCCAACCCCACTACTATCACGTACAACCACTACCGTGGGGTTATCTTTGGAGTGGAAAATCTCAAGTTTTTTGCACAAGCATTAGGCCCAAAGATTGAAACTTTGATTAATTATTATAATAGTAAATCTACTTTCAAAGTTTCAATCTTTGGGCCAAATGCTTGTGCAAAAGACTTGATATTTTCCACTCCAGCTCATTATAAATGTAAACCCTCTCTCTCTACCCCTCTCTATTTTGTTAATTTTGTGGTGGTGGTGGTAGTGGTGGTATACGTAGTAGTATTAGTAATAGTAGTGGTAGTAGTGGTGGTAGTAGCGGTAGTAGTGGTAATAGTGGTGGTGGTAGTACGTAGTGGTGGTGGTAGTAGTAGTGATGGTGGTAGTGGGACTCTTTTCACATAGTGTATATTGGCTGCAAACATCTTACTCCATAATTTTCTTGGACATGTAGTCATTATTTTGAATGCTTCCTACTATTTAAATTTTGTTCTACTTGATAATATTTTATGTCTACATATATAATATACTAGTTTAGATATGTCGGGTCGAGGTGGCAATCGTTCAAAGAGAGGGAAGGTTGCGGGTTTTGTCCATCGTCTTGTTTCACCAAGGACGGGAGGGAGGATCTACTTACAGTTACGGGCGTAGTGAACCATCCGGGCGGAGTTAATTTGAACGCAATTATTAATGAGGAAGGAAAAATGGAAATATCTATCTCTCCCAGTGGCCAGTAAGTATTATTTAATTGTAAATGTCATATATATATAATGTTTACATTTTATTATTGTCTTTTTATTTGTATATATATTGATATATTGTTTTTTAATTAATATCTTAATAGGTTTATACATGCATGGTGGTGGTAGCGGTAGCAGCAGCGGCAGCGCTCGTGGTTGTTAAACATGATTTTTCATTGACATGTAATTAAACAAACAAACAAACATATGTAGTTTCTCTTTTCCTTTCCCCTTTTCCCCGGCTTTTCCCCGACCGTTTCCCCTTCCCTTTTTCCCTTTCCCCTTTCCCCTTTCCCTTTCCCCCTTTCCCCGTCCGTTTCCCCTTTCCCTTTCCCCCTTTCCCCGACCGTTTCCCCTTTCCCCGGCCGTTTCCCCTTTCCCCTTCCCCTGTCGCTTGATTTGGACAAACATATGTATTTTATTTGATGTACAAGCGAAACAGGTTGTTTGTGTGTTTTTGTAGTTTGTAATTGTATTTGTTTAAAACAGGTTGTTTGAACGAGTTCTGACCTTTTTACAGGTGGTTTAATAATAATAAAACAGAATTTTTTTTTAAAATCTGGCCAGATTACCGACGGAAATTTCCGTCGGTAAATTAATAAAAAAAATAAATAATACTAATTTCCGGCAGAAATATCCGTCGGAAAATAATAAAAAATAAAAAAAATAAAACTCATTACCGACGGACATATCCGTCGGTTTATGGTTTAGATTTCCGACGGACATATCCGACGGTAAAGTTTTTCGTTTCCAACGGTTATAACCGTCGGTAATGGGTTTTTTTTTTTTTTTTTTAATATTTACCGACGGATATTTCCATCGGTAACCTCCGGCAATTGCTCCGGTTAACCGGCCGGCGTTACTCATATCCAACGGACGGTTCCCGGCGGAATTTCAGATTTTACGGCGGACAATCCGCTGGTATTTTCGGCGGAATTAGTCCGTCGGTATTACCAACCAATTATTTCCGACGGAACCCGACGGACGAATTCCGTCGATAATATCCATTTACCGACGAAAATGTGGAATTACCGACGGAAATTTCCGTCTGTAAAAGGCCTGTTTCTAGTAGTGATGGGTTATTCCTTTGGAGTCACAAAATTCAGAGAACAAAGTGTTCTTATATTCAGTTCCATGATCGGATCGAATTTTAATCACTTTCTTACCATGCAAGTTTTTGACATTTCTATACCACACCTTAAACACCTCAAGGGCTTCAGATTTTTCTTTCAAATATAGGACCCATGTGTAACTAGAAAAATCATTTACACACACAAAGAAATATTTCTTTTTACTCAAGCTTTCAACTTCAATGGGCCCCATAAGGTCAGTATGGATTAGTTTCAAGATCACAGAAGTGGAACTTTGATCAACCTTTTTGTGGGAAGCTTTAGCTTGCTTGCCCTTTTGACAAGGCTCACACACACTTACTTATTTAAAATCAAGTTTGGGTAAGTGTTTAACATCATTGAATCTCACCAACTTTTCTATTTTCCTAAAACTTGCATGACCTAACTTTTGATGTCAAACCTCAAGATCATTTACTTTAGAGCTAAGGCAGGATAAGTTGTCACCAAATTTGTAACAATTATCTTGAGACCTTACCCCAGTGAACATGCATTGATCAGTGTTATCAAACACTTTGCACTCACGTTTGTCAAATCTAACATGTAAATTGTCATCACATAGTTGACTTATACTAATGAGATTAGCTTTTAAGCCTTCCACATGATAGACATTTTTCAGTTTAGGCATATGTTTAACACATAGAGTACCCTTACCAACAATCTTTCCTTGGGCTCCTCCCCCATAGTTCACGTTCCCACCCTTGATTGAGGTGTAGTCGGTCAGGAACTCAACATTAACTGTCATGTGCCTCGAGCACCCACTGTCGAAGTACCATGAGCTAGCTATATATGCTGCTCTTGAGTGAGGTGAATATGACTTTGACTCCTCGCTTTTATTTTCTACCCACAAATTAACCAGATTTATGGTGGTGTGAGTGGTGATGTGAGTACATCCGGACACTCATCTGAGGAGCAGATTTCCGAGGTTATAAATTCTTTGGTAGCAAAAGGGTCTGATATGACGTGGTGCAAAACAGTAGTGGCAGACAAACCTCTTTTTCTTAGTTATTGTTTTATGATTTTGAAAAATCTTGGTTCTCGAGGGACTCTCTTCTTCTTTCACAAAAATTGATTTATAGCCAAGACCAGTTTTTGAATTATTTCCCATGCTCAGAACTTCCTCAAGTTTGGCATTTCCAGTATTTAATTTTGCAAACGTTCCATTGGAATTTTCAAGTTCTATTTTTATTTTCTCGAGTTCAATATCACGTTTGGTAAGCATGACCTCGAGTTTGGCTATGGCATCCTTTTGGTTGTCATTTTCAATGATGACTTTTTCAAGTTAACCTTTTAAAGTCGAGATTTCAGTAGAGAGTTTCTCGTTAACCTTTTCAAAAATTACAATTTTTTCTACTCATTTTTCCCAGTCAGCAAATAAATCAGCATAATCATCAAGAAGTTCTTAGTAATTTCCATCACTTTCTTCTTCATTCTCTGTTTTCTCAGAAAGCGATGAGTTAAAACAGTTGAACTCAGAATCAGAAGATGTGATGGTTTGTGTGACTACATCTGAAGTAACATCATATTGATGTTTGTGACTTAAAGACGAGATTTCCATGATTGCTAAGTTTAGCGTTTCATCTTCGTCCTCACTGTCACTAAGGGTCGCACAAAAGCTCATTCCCTTTTTCTTCAGAGTGTTGGCACACTCATTGGCATAGTGTCCAAAGCCTTTGCAAGCTCTACATTGAAAATATTCAGATCTTTTTTTTTACCAAAACTACCAGGTTTCTTGAAACTACTCTCAGTATCTTTTTTAGGTTTTTCAAATGTGTTTTGAATTTTTGAAGGAAACATGTTGTCCCGTTTATTTATCAAGAAAACAGTAAACTTTTTAGTTAACTGGGCAACATCTTCAGTTTCTAAATTCGAAGTGTCAATTTCCTTAGACATTTCTTCAATCTATTTTGACACTTTGGATACATTTGAGAGAGCAGATGCAAGAGAAATGTTTTTAGCTTTGTGTTGACATTGAATTGACAAGTTCATCTCAAACATGGTCAAAATACACACAATAGTATCTAAACCCATGGTTGTGGTATCATGTGCTTCTTCAACATCATCAATTTTGATATTAAATTTTTCATTAACAGTTCTCAACATTTTGCTTACTAACCTAGCATTTGATATAGGCTCACCTAGGAATAGACATTCATATGAGATTTCTCTCAATTTAACAGAATAGCTTTTGATGTCTTCAATCTCATTCATCCTCAAGTTTTTAAACTTGGTCATGAGAATTCTCAGCCTAGTGGCCTTAACACTATCATTACCTTCACAGTGAACTTGCAAAATATCTCAGGCTGTTTTTGCTACGTTTTGATTTGTAACAAGTCGAAACATGTGTTCATCCACATGACTTAGTATATCACCAAGAGCATTAGAATTATAATTAGCAAGAGTGACTTCAGCTGTAGTCCAGTCCTCCTCATGTTTAAGCATATAGATTTTTTCTGAGGTTTTCCCCGTTTCATTCTTGCTTTCAACCTTAGGAGGAGACCATGGAACAATAATACTAAACCACGCTGTGATGAAGTGTATCCGCGAGCGCGCCGATTTTCTTTTTTTGTGAGAAAAATTGAAAAGGTGAAAATTTCATTTTAGAGTCACCCGACAAGACATTTTGTTTGTTTTTGGAAAGCTTTGAAAAATCTGTATCGGACTTAAAAGAAAATCATTTTTTCTCGGAGTCGCCACGCCGTTTTTTGTTTAAGGGTCAAAACTTTGAAAAATACCCTAATTAGAGAAAATAGGTTCGGAGGTCACGTTACACTCCGGGAAGAACGTTGGTGTTCACCCGAAATGCCTCGTACGACGAGTCTTCCTCACTTGAAACTTTTGTGGTGTGTGTGTGTATTAAAAGGGGAGTTTTCTGAAAATAAATGAAATTATAAGGACTGAACTAGAAAAAAGTTAGAAAATAGGGATTAAACTGGAAATAATAGAAAATTTGAGGGACTGTTTGCAGATGACTGGGTTAACCGCGTGGACAAGATTGTAGTGCAATCTTATCCGTGCGGGCTAACATGCAGTGTCAATATTTTATAGTTTCCAGTTTAGTCACTGTAATTTCCAGAAAGTTAACTGGATTTACAGGACTTAGCTGGAATTGTAATTGAAAGACAGAAAGTAAAAAGGGATTTGGATTTTGGCATCCATGCTTGTCCTCTCTTTCCCTAGACTTTAATTAGTGGTCATAAGTGATGAAATCCACTTAATCAAGTCATCCCGGGGGTACGTTGGGACTTTGTGAGCATTTCATTTGCTTGGGAGTGGGGGATTTGACATAAAAGTAATTTTGACAAAGGATGGGTCAAGATGTATCAACCTTTAAAGGAAGATCTCTAAGGTGGTCATAGGGATACGATCCTTAAGACCTATACTCAAGTGTATCTTGTACATCTTGTGTGACCCATTTTGTGATGTATAGATGATGTTCATCCATGGAATGTGTTCCAAGGTGAGCATCTTAGACATGGGGAGGGGAATTTGCAAGGAAATGTAATAAAATGTTGACCATTTGAAATGATCATCTATGGAGATTGACTCCAAGATGACCATATTGAGGTCAAGGAAGCAAATAAAACTAAACATGTAAAGGAACATGAAATATGGACCATTTGAAGTGGTCATCCATGGGGATGAGCTCCAAGATGACCATCTCCTTGGTCAAACAAGCAAGTACCAAGAAATATAAAAGGGGGGTGGGGAAATGACATAAAATGAAAAGGGATGTGGATCATTTTGGAGGGATCATCCATGGAAATGGGTTCCATAGAGATCCTATTGAATCCTTGGGACAAGAGGTAGAGGGAAGAACAAAAGGAGAAAACTAAACTACATGGTATGAATATGTGTGAATGAGGGAGATATGAGTGAAGAGATTGAGGGTTTACCAATTTTTCTTGGGTTTGTGGATAGGATTTGAAGGTTAAAATGGCTTGGGAATGGTTTTGGAGTGGATTTTGACAGAGTAACAGTAGGTTTTACGAATTTTTGGCCCCTTGAAACTGAGGAGAAGGGCTGAATTTATAGGGTTGCTGGATGCTGATCTTATCCGCGTGGACAAGATTGTAGGTGCAATCTTGTCCGCGCGGACGACCCAAGCAGGCGTGCCTGTCCTATGCAGAAAAGCAGTTTTGGCATTTTGTTCTTGGTCAATATTCCCTTTTTTATTGGAAATGACAAATATCAACGAGATTTCGTATATTTTTTTATTCCTAAGAGGTCTTTCCTCATTCAAATTGTCAAAATAATGTCCAAAATGCCCCTAAAAGATTATAAATCACTGATTTGAGCTGACGGAACATGAATGACCCAGATTGGGGTAATTACAGTAGCCCCTCGACGACGGTACTTCCAGGGGAAGTAGGGTCATCGACAAAATGAGGGCCCTAATCTGGCAAACGTTGTCGAGATGGGCAAGGAGGTGACCGAGGCGGCTGAATGGCTGGACCCTTAATGAAAGGATTCCTACGTATCCCTTGCGGGAATTATACCGGTCGTAGTTCAGGTCTTGCGGGGGAAAGGAGCGGTCAAATGAATGGACCTCCCACCACATTTTCGTTGTTGAAGGTAGACTCGACTAACGAAGGCGTTGCCGAAGGTATACTCGACTAACGAAGGCGTTGCCAAAGGTATACTCGACTAACGGAGGCATTGCCGAAGGTAGACTCGACTAACGGAGGCGTTCCCGAAGGCGGATTCGACTTAGTGGGAGCGTTGTCGAAGACGTATTCGACCTAGCAAAATCATTGTCAGAGATGGACTCGACCTAGCGGAAGCATTGTCGAAGACGTATTCGACCTAGCAGAAGCGTTGTCGGAGATGGACTCGACCTAGCGAAAGCGTTGTCGAAGACGTATTCGACCAAATGGAAGCGTTGCCGATGAACTCGACCTAGCGGAAGCGTTGTCGGAGACGGACTCGACTTAGCGAAAGCATTGTCGAAGACGTATTCGACCTAGCGGAAGCGTTGCCGAAGACGTATTCGATGCTAGGTCGAATACGTATTCGGCAACGCTTCCGCTAGGTCTAATACGTCTTCGGCAACGCTCCCGCTAGGTCGAATACGTCTTCGGCAACGCTTAGAGGAAGATCTCTAAGGTGGTCATAGGGAGACCATCCTTGAGACCTATACTCAAGTGTATCTTGTACATCTTGTGTGACCCATTTTGTGATGTCTAGATGATGTTCATCCATGAAAAGTGTTCCAAGGTGAGCATCTTAGACATGGGGAGGGGAATTTGCAAGGAAATGTAAATTATGTTGACCATTTGAAATGATCATCTATGGAGATTGACTCCAAGATGACCATATTGAGGTCAAGGAAGCAAATAAAACTAAACATGTAAAGGAACATGAAATATGGACCATATGAAGTGGTCATCAATGGAGATGAGCTCCAAGATGACCATCTCCTTGATCAAACAAGCAAGTACAAAGAAATATAAAAGGGGGTGGGGAAATGACATAAAATAAAAAGGGATGTGGATCATTTTGGAGGATCATCCATGGAGATCCTCTTGAATCCTTGGGACAAGAGGGAGAGGGAAGAACAAAAGGAGAAAACTAAACTACATGGCATGAATATGTGTGAATGAGGGAGATATGAGTGAAGAGATTGAGGGTTTACCAATTTTTCTTGGGTTTGTGGTTAGGATTTGAAGGTTTCAATGGCTTGGGAGTGGTTTTGGAGTGGATTTGGTGTTGAATTTGGTGTGGAATTTGAGTGGTGAGAGTGTTGAGGGCTGTTTGAGAGGGGATTTTGACAGAGTAAAAGTAGGTTTTACGAATTTTTGGCCCCTTGAAACTAAGGGAGAAGGGCTGAATTTATAGGGTTGTTGGATGTTGATCTTATCCACGTGGACAAGATTGTAGGTGCAATCTTGTCCGCGCGGACGACCCAAGCATGCGTGCCTGTCCTGTGCAGAAAAGCAGTTTTGGCATTTTTTTCTTGGTCAATATTCCCTTTTTTATTGGAAATGACAAATATCAGCGAGATTTTGTATATTTTTTTATTCCTAAGAGGTCCTTCCTCATTCAAATTGTCAAAATAATGTCCAAAATACCCCTAAATGATTATAAATCACTGATTTAGGCTGACAGAACATGAATGACCCAGATTGGGGTACTTGCAGTAGCCCCTCGACGAAGGTACTTTCAGGGGAAGTGGGGTCGTCGACAAAATGAGGGCCCCAATCATGGCAAACGTTGCCGAGATGGGCAAGGAGGTGACTGAGGCGGTCGAATGGCTGGACCCTTAATGAAAGGATTCCTACTTATCCCTTGCGGGAATTATGCCGATCGTAGTTCAGGTCTTACGGGGGAAAGGAGCGGTCAAACGAATGGACCTCCCACCACATTTTCATTGTCGAAGGTAGACTCGACTAATAAAGGCATTGCCGAAGGTATACTCGACTAACGGAGGCGTTGCCGAAGGTATATTCGACTAACGGAGGCGTTCCCGAAGGCGGATTCGACTTAGCGGGAGCATTGTCGAAGACGTATTCGACCTAACGAAAGCATTGTTGGAGATGGACTCGACCTAGCGGAAGCATTGTCGAAGACGTATTCGACCTAGTGGAAGCGTTGTCGGAGATGGACTCGACCTAGAGAAAGCGTTGTCGAAGACGTATTCAACCTAACGGAAGCGTTGCCGACGAACTCGACCTAGAGGAAGCGTTGTCGGAGACGGACTAGACCTAGCGGAAGCATTGTCGAAGACGTATTCGACCTAGCGGAAGCGTTGCCGAAGACGTATTCGATGCTAGGTCGAATACGTATTCGGCAACGCTTCTGCTAGGTCTAATACGTCTTCGGAAACGCTCCCGCTAGGTCAAATATGTCTTCGGCAACGCTTAGTGGAAGATCTCTAAGCTGGTCATAGGGAGACCATCCTTGAGACCTATACTCAAGTGTATCTTGTACATCTTGTGTGACCCATTTTGTGATGTCTAAATGATGTTCATCCATGGAAAGTGTTCCAAGGTGAGCATCTTAGACATGGGGAGGGGAATTTGCAAGGAAATGTAAATTATGTTGACCATTTGAAATGATCATCTATGGAGATTGACTCCAAGATGACCATATTGAGGTCAAGGAAGCAAATAAAACTAAACATGTAAAGGAACATGAAATATGGACCATTTGAAGTGGTCATCCATGGAGATGAGCTCCAATATAACCATCTCCCTGGTCAAACAAGCAAGTACCAAGAAATATAAAAGGGGGTAGGGAAATGACATAAAATAAAAAGGGATGTGGATCATTTTAGAGGATCATCCATGGAGATCCTCTTGAATCCTTGGGACAAGAGGGAGAGGGAAGAACAAAAGGAGAAAACTAAACTACATGGTATGAATATGTGTGAATGAGGGAGATATGAGTGAAGAGATTGAGGATTTACCAATTTTTCTTGGGTTTGTGGTTAGGATTTGAAGGTTTCAATGGCTTGGGAGTGGTTTTGGAGTGGATTTGGTGTTGAATTTGGTGTGGAATTTGAGTGGTGAGAGTGTTGAGGGCTGTTTGAGAGGGGATTTTGACAGAGTAACAGTAGGTTTTACGAATTTTCGGCCCCTTGAAACTGAGGGAGAAGGGCTGAATTTATAGGGTTGCTGGATGCTGATCTTATCCACGTGGACAAGATTGTAGGTGCAATCTTGTCCGTGCGGACGACCCAAGCAGGCGTGCATGTCCTGTGCAGAAAAGCAGTTTTGGCATTTTGTTCTTGGTCAATATTCCCTTTTTTATTGGAAATGACAAATATCAACGAGATTTTGTATATTTTTTTATTCCTAAGAGGTCCTTCCTCATTCAAATTGTCAAAATAATGTCCAAAATACCCCTAAATGATTATAAATCACTGATTTGGGCTGACGGAACATGAATGACCAAGATTGGGGTACTTGCAGTAGCCCCTCGGCGACGGTACTTCCAGGAGAAGTGGGGTCGTCGACAAAATGAGGGCCCCAATCTCGCAAACGTTGCCGAGATGGGCAAGGAGGTGACCGAGGTGGCCGAATGGCTGGACCCTTAATGAAAGGATTCCTACGTATCCCTTGCGGGAATTATGCCGGTCGTAGTTCAGATCTTGCGGGGGAAAGGAGCGGTCAAACGAATGGACCTCCCACCGCATTTTCGTTGTCGAAGGTATACTCGACTAACGAAGGCGTTGCCGAAGGTATACTCGACTAACGGAGGCGTTGCCGAAGGTATACTCGACTAACGGAGGCGTTGCCGAAGGTAGACTCGACTACGGAGGCGTTCCCGAAGGCGGATTCGACTTAGCGGGAGCGTTGTCGAAGACGTATTTGACCTAGCGAAATCATTGTCGGAGATGGACTCGACCTAGCGGAAGCATTGTCGAAGACGTATTCGACCTAGCGGAAGCGTTGTCGGAGATGGACTCGACCTAGCGGAAGCGTTATCGAAGACGTATTCGACCTAACGGAAGCGTTGCCGATGGACTCGACCTAACAGAAGCGTTGTCGGAGACGGACTCGACCTAGCATCGAATACGTCTTCGGAAACGCTTCCGCTAGGTCGAATACGTATTTGACAACGCTTTCGCTAGGTCGAGTCCGTCTATGACAACGCTTACGAATACGTCTTCGGCAACGCTCCCGCTAGGTCGAATAAGTCTTCGGCAACGCTTAGAGGAAGATCTCTAAGGTGGTCATAGGGAGACCATCCTTGAGACCTATACTCAAGTGTATCTTGTACATCTTGTGTGACCCATTTTGTGATGTCTAGATGATGTTCACCCATGGAAAGTGTTCCAAGGCGAGCATCTTAGACATGGGGAGGGGAATTTGCAAGGAAATGAAAATAATGTTGACCATTTGAAATGATCATCTACGGAGATTGACTCCAAGATGACCATATTGAGGTCAAGGAAGCAAATAAAACTAAACATGTAAAGGAACATGAAATATGGACCATTTGAAGTGGTCATCCATGGAGATGAGCTCCAAGATGACCATCTCCTTGGTCAAACAAGCAAGTACCAAGAAATATAAAAGGGGGGTAGGGAAATGACATAAAATGAAATGGGATGTGGATCATTTTGGAGGATCATCCATGGAAATGGGTTCCATGGAGATCCTCTTGAATTCTTGGGACAAGAGGGAGAGGGAAGAACAAAAGGAGAAAACTAAACTACATGGTATGAATATGTGTGAATGAGGGAGATATGAGTGAAGAGATTGAGGGTTTACCAATTTTTGTTAGGTTTGTGGTTAGGATTTGAAGGTTTCAATGGCTTGGGAGTGGTTTTGGAGTGGATTTGGTGTTGAATTTGGTGTGGAATTTGAGTGGTGAGAGTGTTGAGGGCTATTTAAGAGGGGATTTTGACAGAGTAACAGTAGGTTTTACGAATTTTTGGCCCCTTGAAACTGAGGGAGAAGGGCTGAATTTATAGGGTTGCTGGATGTTGATCTTATCCGCGTGGATAAGATTGTAGGTGCAATCTTGTCCGCTCGGACGACCCAAGCAGGCGTGCCTGTCCTGTGCAGAAAAGCAGTTTTGGCATTTTGTTCTTGGTCAATATTCCCTTTTTTATTGGAAATGACAAATATCAGCGAGATTTTGTATATTTTTTTATTTCTAAGAGGTCATTCCTCATTCAAATTGTCAAAATAA
Organism: Adenophora triphylla var. japonica; assembly: GCA_022495995.1. Lineage (NCBI taxonomy): Eukaryota > Viridiplantae > Streptophyta > Magnoliopsida > Asterales > Campanulaceae > Adenophora > Adenophora triphylla. The sequence goes on from JAFEMH010002841.1 coordinate 291,403, forward strand.
TGTCCAAAATGCCCCTAAATGATTATAAATCATTGATTTGGGCTGACGGAACATTAATGACCCAGATTGGAGTACTTACAGTAGCCCCTCGGCGACGTTACTTCCAGGGGAAGTGGGGTCGTCGAAAAAATGAGGGCCCCAATCTGGCAAACGTTGCCGAGATGGGCGAGGATGTAACATCCCATAAATGTGTGTGCCTAATATGTTTGATATGATTTGATTAGTACTACTCATATCACCAAGATGCATCTTCTTTTCGGAAGCTCATTCTATAAAGAACTCCAAGGTTAAGCGTGCTTGACCTGGGGAAATTCTGGGATGGGTGACCCATTGGGAAGTTTTTCAGTGAGCATGTAAGTGAAGACAACACGTGCTGGAAAGACTTGTGGTGATTTGTGGGGCTAGTCCGTCAAATCTGATAGCGTTTCGACCCGGTCTTCAGGGCTCGGGGCGTTACAAATGGTATCAGAGCGGGACCCCACCGGAAGTGTGGAGCAAAGTGCTGTGTGGAACAAAGTGCACACCTCGGAGTCGGTGGGAGTCACCTCTTGAATCCATACGAGCCCCTCTTGGATCCACACTGCCCGGGGTTTCAATCCAAGTAGGCCTTGCCGGGGATGACAAGGATCCTAAGTGGGGGAGATTGTAACATCCCCAAAAATGTGTGTGCCTGATATGTTTGATATGATTTGATTAGTACTACTCATATCACCAAGATGCATCTTCTTTTCGGAAGCTCATCCTATAAAGAATTCCAAGGTTAAGCGTGCTTGACCTGGGGAAATTCTGGGATGGGTGACCCACTGGGAAGTTTCTCAGTGAGCATGTAAGTGAGAACAACACGTGCTGGAAAGACTTGTGGTGATTTGTGGGGCTAGTCTGTCAAATCTGATAGCGTTCCGACCCGGTCTTTAGGGCTCGGGGCGTTACAGAGGAGGTGACTGAGGCGGCCGAATGGCTGGACCCTTAATGAATGGATTCCTACGTATCCCTTGCGAGAATCAAGCCGATCGTAGTTCAGGTCTTGCCGGGGAAATGAGCGGTCAAACGAATGGACCTCCCACCGCATTTTCGTTGCCGAAGGTAGACTCGACTAACGAAGGCGTTGCCGAAGGTATACTCGACTAACGGAGGCATTGCCGAAGGAATACTCGACTAACGGAGGCGTTGCCGAAGGCAGACTCGACTAACGGAGGCATTGCCAAAGGCGGACTCGACTTAGCGGGCGCGTTGTCGAAGACGTATTCGACCTAGCGGAAGCATTGCCATAGATGGACTCGACCTAGCGAAAGCGTTGTCGAAGACGTATTCGACCTAGCGAAAGCGTTGTCGGAGATGGACTCGACCTAGCGGAAGCGTTGTCGAAGACGTATTCGACCTAACGGAAGCGTTGTCGAAGACGAACTCGACCTAGCGGAAGCGTTGTCGGAGACGGATTCGACCTAGCGAAAGCGTTGTTGAAGACGTATTCAACGTAGCGGAGCGAAAGCGTTGCCGAAGACGTATTCGACCTAGCAAAAGCGTTGCCGAAGACGTATTCGACCTAGCGGAAGCGTTGCTGAAGACGTATTTGACCTAGCGGGAGCGTTGCCGAAGACGTATTCGACCTAGCAGAAGCGTTGCCGAATACGTATTCAACCTAGCAGGAGCATTGCCGAAGACGTATTCGACCTAGCGGGAGCGTTGCCGAAGACGTATTCGACCTAGCGGGGGCATTGCCGAAGACGTATTCGACCTAGCGGAAGCGTGTATACCTAGAGTGAGACTTAGTTCAGGAGTATGATCTTAAGTCGAGGTTCGGTTCAGGAGTATGAACCTACATTGAGACTTAGTTCAGGAGTATGAACTTAAGTCGAGGTTTGGTTCAGGAGTATGAACCTAAATTGGGAGACTATTTTCAAAGTGTTCTTGCTGGGGAGGATTCGGGCTTATGATAATCGCCGGGGAAAAGGGTGACCGTGTTGGTCAAGTGGCTGGACCTATGGTAGGATACCTACGTATCCCGGATGAGAATCAAGCCTGGTCGTAGTTCGAGAACTGCTGGGGATGTGTGTGTAAGTGCTCCAATTTGAGTTGTTAGCATTTTCATTAGAAAATTAACGAAAGTCTTAACATTCCTAACATTTCTAACAATTCCTAACTTTTCTAACAAAGCAAGGGTAAATTAGGTATTGCTATTTAAGGTTAAACCAAGAAAAGAATCTTAAAAGAGAAAAGAAATTGTAAAAACCCGAATTGGCAAGCTGAAAAACACAGCCAGTTTAAATATTTTCAAAAATATTCCTTTGGTCCAAAGCCTGCAGCTGCATTAAATGAACAGTGCACGCTGCAGTACTTGTCCGCGCGGATGGAATTGTAAATTCCAGAGGGCTATAAATTGAGCCCTTCAGTCTCAAAAAAGAAGAGGGCAACAACAATTCACAGCAACACCTTGGCGAGAATACTAGAGAAAACAGTGGGAATTCTCTTGAATTGCCACCTTTTTCTTTGGATTATTTTCCCAAATCACACTCACTAAACACTCTCAAATTCAAGCCTCAAACACTCTCAAATTCAAGCCTCAAACTCAAAAAATCAAGGGAATATAGGTATAACCTCCTTCTCCCTACCCTAAATCTCTCTCATCCATGCATGCATCTCATACTTTGAAGATGTAACTTGTTCTTCTCTTGCCCTAGATCCAAGAGGATCACCATGGAAGTTCATCTCCATGGATGATCCTCTACAAGGATCAACATTTATTTAAAAATTGTTTTTACTTCTTACAAACATATTTTCAAAACCCTAAAAACCATTTTCATATATAAAATCTTGATTTCAAAGCTAAATCTCCCCCCTTCCCAAGCAAATGAAGTGCTTTAAGTCCTAATGTACCCTAAGGATGGCTTGATATAGTAGATTCACCACTAAAATGTCTAGTGATCACTAATCAAAGCCTAAGTAGATGGGGACAAAGCATGGATGCAAACCCCTTTCAAATCACATTTTCCTTCAAGAACATCTTGCTGTCCAGTAGCATTATTCTAAGACCTCAGTTCATTGTCTAATTTTTTGGACACATAAGAACTTGTAATTTGGTGTTGACTACAAAATACTTTTTTTAGCCAACATTCAGAGCTTTCCAGAAATATTTTTACTTTATTTTTTTCGTGAGTACAACTCCCTTTTTCAAATTATCTTCTAAAAGTCAGTTTATCAGTCTCTGGAAATCCAGATTTCATATCTGAGATTTCCAGAAGATTTTGGTCCATCAAATCATCTCCAAATGGAAAAGTATTTTGCAGAAACCTTATTTAAGATGTTTTGAACAACTTTAATTCTCGGACTTTCCCCAGATTTTGAAGTTTTAAAGCTCTTAAATCCATTTTAAAATCAAGTGTCCACTGCCTTTTTCATTCTGGCAGAATTGGTTTCCAACTTCAAGAAATCTTTTGAGTACCAAAACTCAACCCTAAAATCATACCAAAAATCATGGGACTTGTTTAATGCCTTATAAAGAGTTCTCAATTTTTAGTTTTCTCATTTTGAACTTATTTTGGCCAAAGGAACACACACACACACACACGCACACACAAATGGTTTTTAAGCTTGGAAGACTCGTTTTACGAGGCATTCCGAGTGAACACTAACGTTCTTTCCGGCGTGTAACGTGACCTCCGAACCCAAATCTCTAATCTCGGGCATTTTTCAAAGTTTTGGTCCTTAAAACAAAAATGGCGTGGCGACTCCCGTCTCTGTGTTTTGATTTTCAAAAAAGAAGAAAAATCATTTTCCGGGTGGCACATCGTTACAGTGGCGACTCCGCTGGGGACTAAATAAGTTTTATCTTTTCAAAAAAAAAGGGAGGAAAAACTTTTGTGGGTCAAGCTTCCGTCCCGGCATTTGAAACCTTTTGTTGTGTGTGTGTTGATTTTTCACATTTTCGTGTTGTTTTGGTCGCCTCGGAAAAGTCAAAATTTTGACTATCGGACCCGTTGCCTTGAATTATGTGCTTATGTGCTTATGTGTTATTTGATTTCAAAAAAAAAAATTCAAAAAAAAATCAAAAAATACAAAAAAAAAAAAAAAAAAAAAAAAAAAAGGTTTTCAAAAAAATCATTTTTGCATGCATCATACTTTTTAAGACACATGAAAAATTCCTATTTTACTCGTAAAAGAAGATAGATCGTTGCACACTACGCGCACTTGGCCTTACACTGCACACTACGTCCTTAACCCGGGGAAATCCCAGTAGCAGCCCGTTTGGCCTTATTACACCTCTCGGTGCGAGCACGGGACTACCCAAACATCCCATGGAGCCTCGTGTCGACCATGCACTTGTCCGTGACACACTTTGTCCGAGACCCGGTTGGTTTTTAGTCTGGTCTGTGTCATGCCCTGTCTGTGTATAGACCTTTCCTTTCAAGCCTTAGTCGGCCTACCAAGTCAATATCTTTCGGGACCCTAATCAGACGAAGTCCTGTCGGTTTTCCCTCACGGGCTTTGACCAGATATTGACTGGCGCCTTGACTTTGACTCTGACTGGCACAAATTATACACTCGACTCCCAAAGATGACACTGAGTCATCAAGAATTAACGATCATTCCATGCCTAATTACGGCTTAACTGACAACAGGTCAAGATCAATTGTGGACGTTTATCAGTCTGAACCATGCCGACTTTTCGTCGAGCCCTCGGACATGATCTTGACTTTGACGTCAGCTTTGTCCGTAATTTACATCGAATGCTCGTTAAGACTCGATTACCCGCCACACTTTTAGGATCGTTTTTCTTTTCGGTCGGTGGAACCCGCTTGCCCTATAGGACCCTCGCCCGGGGCTGTCCGCCCTGGGAAGTCGAAATACAGGTGGAATACGAGGGGCTTATAGACATAGTGATGGGGCCCACTGATCCAGGATCCAGAGTAGTTTGCGAAAAAGAAGAGCAATCTTTTCCAACCGATTAGGTTAACAAAATACGTTTTAAGTAAACTAGAACAAATAACTGCATGTTGCATGAGCCCAAAGCCCAAACACCTACCCTCCTTCGTTCCCAAACATCTAAACCCTCGTGTCTTTCCCCCCGCAGTTCCGCACAAAGCTTGGTTTCGGGCGCCGGGTCACCGTTTGATCAGTTGGGAAGAGTCAAGCGCATCGTCAGCTTCACCGTTTGTTCCGACTCCGGGTTTCAGAATGTCTGCATCAGCTGGTAATGATGGGGACAACATCACTCCATCTCCCGGGATCCCTCAGACAGATCAACATTGGATCCGTTTGGTAGAACAGATGAGACTGCGACAGGAAGCACAGATTAATAGCCTTATGAAAGCCATCAGGAGCCATGGTTTGGCTGTCAGTCTCAATCCCGATGACAATTTTACCATAAAGAATGAAGAAAGTCCTACTCCCACTCTCAGTCGTCCCGGGATACCACCCTCGGCTTCCTACTCCACCACCGCAGGAACTCCCGCCCGTCGACTTACAGGTCAGCTAGCTCCCAAACAAGTTCAAAGCTCCACCATTCCAACAAGTAGCCAAGGATGGATCGATTCGGTATGCCTCAACAGCCGTGTCCCTCTCGAGTGATACCGATCCCGCAGAAATCGCAAGGAACGGAGATTGGGAAACAACGGAGGAAATATGGTTAGCCATCGTGGCTCTTGAAGAACGTCCAATAAACAGCAGCCCGGATCGAAGAGGCCACACGTCATTTCGGAACATTAGCAATCCCCAACTAACCGGGGCTCCCCGAAGGACAAATATGTGCCCGTTTTCCCGGCTCCTAATGCCTCTCGTTACTCGCGAGTCCGACCCTTTGCTCCCCAAAGGAGCCCAATGTACTGGCCTCCCCGTAGACTAGTCCAACTCGTAGTCATTCTAGCACAGCTCAAACCGAGGTCCCAAACCCGCCGCCGTTGTTGAGCACATTTGGTGGGATATACGCAGCTGCCTCGTTGTCTTGAAAGGGATTACCGTGATTGGATAAACGAGGACCGTCCCCCTAAGAAGAAGAAAGCTTCCTCCCAGCAAAAATTGAAAGAAAGGTTCGAAGCCGGGGATACCAGTGTGGGTACGCTCGGAGAGCCATCCGGAGGATTCGATTACTACGTACTCTACTCCAGCCAGTCCTCCCTTCCTCCAGGTCATGCCGCTCTAGAACAAACAGGGGCAAGAAGGCCGAAAAGTCCTGCTGACAACAGAGTTCAGACCTTGGGACACAAGAGCACTTAAGATCTGGGAAATTTCACTGCCAGTCAGAAGCCTAATCCCCTGCGGGATCAGCCAAGGTTCGATTTGTCCAGTTTCCAAACACGTACCGGCAAAGAAAGATCAAAACCAGTTTGGCGCTCACACTCAATCAATATGCTGACCAAGGGTGACAACCGCTACAAACAGCCTCGGCACAACCCTGAGGCTTCAGCAAAAGCTTTACCTCGCAAAAGAAAGACAGGAAACAGATGGTCTGATGGCACTCTTTCTCCAGATAAAGACCAAATCTACGATCCCCGACTGTATGGTAGTATGATCACCTTCTGCAACGAAGACCTGCCAAGAGACGCCTCCGGACACAACGAGGCCCTGTACATCACTCTCCGGCTCAACACCGTATCACTCCCCAGAGTATTGGTGGATAACGGATCAGCCGTTAACGTCCTTCCTCTCAGCATGATGAGGGCCCTACACATCAATGAAAGGTACGTGATCCCATCTACCCGGACTATCAAGGCCTACGACGGCACGTCTCGTCCCATCTTGGGGATGGTGACTCTGGAGCTCTGGTTCGAAACCCAAATGGTGCCAGCAAAATTCCACGTAATGGACATTCAGTCCGAATTCACAGCTCTGTTAGGACGCCCCTGGCTACATCACATGAAAGCCATAGCTTCCACCCTCCATCAATGTGTCAAATTCATTAATCGGCAGGGAGATCTTGAAGTCATCCGAGGGAATAGTTTCCTCATAGGGAACGAAGCCGAGACAGTAGCCAAGCGTGCTCGCAGCCAGACACCGGGGCTACATCCCTCAAATCGATCAAGGGGCTATCGAGGCAAGTCTCATCAGAATCCTTCAGAGTTCAGCAATGCTAACTATGTCAGCTTACTCGAGGAGGTAGATCCTGAAACAGCCCGATACGTCAAGTTCAATTGCCGCTTCCAACATTTGGAGGCAGACTGGAAAGAAACACTGAGCATCGCCATGATGCGGGCACATAAACCCCCGGTCTCCAATCAAAGATTTGTCAGCATTCTTCAAGTTAACTCTCCGGCCCCGCCATGTAAGGAAATCTTTGTGGTAAAGGTCGACAAGAACCATCATACTCGTATTGAATGCATGACAGTTGTATGGGATGTCTTAAAAGAGGAATTACCCACCAAACCCTTCATCTCGAGTATGGGGCATGAGGTTTTCTTAGCAGCTCCAGCAGCACAGCAAGGTTCAAGACGTCCTTATGTCTGGATCCAGCAATCAGACGACAACAAATCAGGACTCTCCAGGGTCGAGGATGCGGCATATCCGCAAGCAGACCCTTACATTCATATTCTCAGTTTTGAGGATGGTACCAGTCCCGATCTGATCAACTTTGGTTCAGTCAAAGAAATGGTAGCAATGATTGAGGAAGGAGGGCAGAAGCAATGCAATTCTCGAGTCACGAGGCCACCGACAGCAATGCCATTGAAGAATTGGGAAACTCTCTCAGGCCCGTCCGCGACCAAAGAGGAAATGATCACCAAGCTTGGATTGGTCCCCCGTCCCTTTGTGTCAACCTATGTAAAGTCCTCCGAGTCTCTCATTGTTGAGTTTGAGTCTCTCGAGTCGTCCGATGGCCTCACGCCTGAAGACTACGAAGTTGTAGCCAATGTTGTATTTCCCTTCGTTCTTAATGAAATGATGGACCTTTCTGAGTATCCCCTGATTGCCACTTTATCTTATTATAAATTAACTAATAACTTAAAAATAGTTAATAATGATTCACTAGATAAAGAAGCAGACACATTAAACGAACAATATATCAAAGAAATCTTTAAGCAGGTTGTTCGGAAAGAGGAAAATCGAGCCCAAGCTGTCGAAGAGGTTTTGACAAGTGTGAATCTGGGAACTGCGGAAGAGCCCAAAGAGACGCAGATTGGTAGTTTCTTCGAGGGAACTAAAAAGGATGCTCTGATTGAGCTGCTAAGAGAATTTGTGGATGTGTTTGCATGGTCCTATAAAGATATGCCAGGCCTCGACCCTTCCATAGTTGAACACCGAATACCGCTCGACCCAGAAGTCAAGCCAGTAAAGCAAAAGTTGAGAAGAATTAAGCCCGAGTGGTCTCTGCAGGTGAAAGAGGAAATCGAAAAGATGCTCAGAGCAGGGTTCATCAGGGTCATTGAATATCCTACATGGCTTTCCAACATAGTAACGGTGACTAAGGCCAACAGGAAAATCCGATGCTGCGTAGATTTCAGAGACTTGAACAAGCTAGTCCAAAAGACGATTTCCCCCTGCCTAACATCGACATCCTGGTGGATTCCACGTCCAACCATGAGGTTAAATCCTTCGTTGACGATTTTGCCGGTTATAACCAAATCAAAATGGCGGAAGAAGATCAAGCCAAGACAGCCTTCACAACCCCTTGGGGCACATACTGCTACACGGTCATGCCATTCGGACTAAAGAATGCTGGGGCTACATACCAGAGGGCAGCTACAGCCCTATTCCATGACATGATCCACAAAGAAATTGAGGTCTATGTGGACGACATGATAATACACTCCAAAGGGTCAGATGGCCAGCACTTTGTTGACCTAAGAAAATTCTTCGGCCGCCTCCGAGACCACAGCATGAGACTGAATCCAGCCAAATGCACCTTCGGTGTAAGACGAGGCAAGGTGCTAGGATATATGGTAACGGAACGGGGAATTGAAGTGGACCCCCAGAAAATCAAGGCCATAGTCGAGATGAAACCACCCCGGACGCTGACAGAAGTAAAATCCTTCATGGGAAGACTGCAATACATAAGCCGTTTTGTAAATCAGCTAACCTCGATCTGCGAGCCAATCTTCAAGCTGATGAGGAAAAGTGCCTACACAGAATGGACTCCAGAATGCCAGGTCGCTTTTGAAGAGATCAAAGAATACCTTGTGAATCCCCCGATTCTTTGCCCGCCACATCAGCAAAAGCCACTGTTGCTATATCTAACTGTCACGGATACGACAATTGGGGCTATGTTAGCTCAAGAGAAGAAAGATTCTAAGGTCGAAAACGCCATCTATTTTGTAAGCAGAAAGCTTCAGGGGAGCGAACTCAATTACTCTGCTTGTGAAAAGACTTGCGCAGGCCTGGTCTGGGTAGTGGGAAAGCTGAAACACTACATGCAGTCTCACCCGATACATCTCGTCTCAAAGATAGACCCCATCAAATATCTGTTCGACAAGCCTTCCATCTCCATGAGGTTGGAAAAATGGTCGTTCTTTTTGGCTGAATACGACATCACATATGTGACGAGGAAATCCGTGAAAGGGCGTATAATGGCAGAACAGTTGGCCAATTTCCCAAGTGATGAGTCCCGAGGACCTGAACCCCAATTCCCTGATGATGGAATCTTTGCTCTAGAAGGAGAAAATCGCTGGAAACTCTTCTTCGACGGGGCGTCAAACAAAAGGGGGAACGGAATAGGAATGCTTCTGGTCGATCCTACTAACGAGCACACTCCCATAGCAGTAAAGTTGAACTTCGAGGTCACCAACAACGCTGCTGAATATGAAGCTTGCATAGCCGGGTTGGAGGCCGCCCTTGAAAGAAATATCAAAGAATTGGAGGTGTATGGTGACTCTGCCCTCATCATCAATCAGGTCTCTAACAAATGGAAGACCGTGGACTCGGGTCTGCAGAAATATCACACTTACATGGAAGAGCTAGTAACTCAATTCAAGGAAATCAGCTTCCATTACTTGCCCAGAGATCGCAACAGATTCGCAGATGCTCTGGCAACACTAGCCTCTCTCATTGAAATACCCGAAGGAAAGTCTGTCAAACCATTCAGAGTCGGGAGAAGAGAAAACCCCACTTATTGCTTTGAAATCGAAGCGGAAGCCGAACTAGCCAGTGATCCATGGTATACCCAGATCTATCAGTACTTGAAGAATGGCGAAGCCTCTTTCAAAAATGAAGATGGGGAATATAAAGAAGGAATCAAAGCAAAAAGCCTCTTAGCCCTGAAGCGACTCGCCTCCCACTATGTTCTTCTGGGAAACATGTTGTACAAGAAGCGCTATCAAGGCCCCCTCCTGCGATGTATTGGCAAACAAGAGGCTACTGAACTCATGAAAGAAGTACATGGTGGTACCTGTGGCCCCCACATGAATGCTCGGGCTCTAATGCAAATCATACTAAGAATGGGGTACTTTTGGATCTCCATAGAAGCTGACTGCATCCAGTTCGTCAGAAGCTGCGACAAATGCCAGCGGTACTCGAATCTCAATCATTTGCCTCCTCATGAGCTATATTGCATGACAACCCCTTGGCCTTTCGTCACATGGGGAATTGATGTCATAGGCAAAATCACACCACTGTGCAAAAAGAATCGGCCACGAATTCGTCCTGGTAGCAGTGGACTATTTCACCAAATGGGTTGAAGCCAAGTCCTACAAAGTCCTCAACTCAAAGAAAGTATCCCTCTTCATCAAATAGAACATCATATGCAGATACGGGTTGCCAGCCGAAATCATTTCAGATAATGGATCCCACTTTGAAGGGGAATGCGACAGGCTGCTGGCAGAATTCAGAATAACCCGTCACAAGTCATCTCCCTATAGGCCCCAAACCAACGGAGCCGTTGAAGCAGCAAACAAGACTTTGGAAAACATCATCCGGAAAATGGCTGTCCGAGGTCGAGATTGGCCCGAGAAACTTCACCTTGCTCTCTGGGGCTACAGAACATCTGTCAGAACGGCAACCGGGGAAACACCGTTTGCTCTTACCTACGGAATGGAAGCCGTACTCCCAATTGAGCTAGAAATCCCCTCACTACGTGTGCTGTTGGAAAGTCAAATCAACGAGGTCGAATGGCTCCAAAGTCGCCATGATGAATTGGCCCTGCTAGATGAACGCCGATTGAAAGCCATGGAACACATCCGAGCTTACCAAGGAAGAATGGCCAGAGCCTTCGATAAGAAAGTAAAACATCGGGAGATCAGAGAGGGTGATCTCGTTCTGAAAGAGAAGCCCCCGGTCCGCATCAACCCGCTTGGCAAATGGGAGCCTGTTTGGGTCGGGCCATATGTCGTCCAGAAAATCTTCTCCGGAGGAGCCATGCAACTTGCAGACCTCGACGGAAATCCTTTTGTACACCCAGTGAATGGCGACAAGCTGCGCAGATACTACGCGTAAAACACTGTGTCATTTCAAAAAAAAAAAGAGTGCTAAAAGAGTAATACCCAACTAGGTTGAAAACCCAAAAAGGGCGGCCTAGGTAAAAAATAGGGTTGCACCCCAAAAAAACAAAAAACAAACAAAAAAAAAAAAAAAAAACAAAAATTTTAACCGGGTCGAACTACGGAGACCTGAGCCCTTTAGTCCGAAGGGAACGTAGGCAGCTGGAAACGGTTCGGTCTAAAACACAAATAAAAGTCATACTTGATCTAGCCATGAAGGCGTCTTAAAAAAAACTCTAAAGCAATTCACATATTCATTACAGTTAAAAACTTTTTGATGAGTCTAAGCTCGGTTCACTCCTACGAATTACAACCTACTAAAAGAAACTAAGATACATAATTCAACTAATGTGTCTGCTACGACAAGAAAGGGATACTCGGAAACCTCAAGGTCACTCCAAGCCACTCGTACTGGCTTCTCCCCTCTTCTTCCCTCCTCTTCGGGTCTTCTTCTTTTGCACTGGAAAAATGTCGGTCTGCCGCCTGCCAAGCTCTGGTGTAGGGACAGGATCTATCAAACCCGCATCTGTCAGGGCCTTAGTAGCCCTAGCCTCATTTCTCATCTCCTGTAGCCGAGCTGGCAACATAGGAATCCGTCTCTCCTGTCTCTTGACATAAGCCTCATAGTCGGTCACGGCATCTCCGCTCCTATTATGAGGGTTGGACCTCGCCTCGGCCCTCCTCCTCTCTGAAACCGTCAGGTCCTCCACACCAACAATGGCCTCACGCCGTCTCAAAATAGCCACCTGAGTCTCCCCCAAATGCCTCTCGTACCAATCCAAGTACCAAGTGGTCAGAAATATGTGTCCCGGATGCCTGAGGATAACCCTAGGAGGAAAGACGTCATACCTCCATGCTCGGGAAAGAAATGGGAACACTAAAGGATCATCCATCGAAACAGAAGCCACCACCCTGGTAGCTATATCCTCAAAATCCTCCAAAGGAGTCTGCTCCAAGCCAAACTGCCTCCGAACCAGAGCTGGAATATAAAAGCTGGACTGAGAAAGCCCCGGAAGCAGAACCACATGAGACCCATCCTGAAGCACTCTCCGAGTCTCTACCCGCCAATAAGGCACCAACCACCTGATATCCGTAGTCTGGCGACAAGCCATCCAACGCTCCCATGAGCCCTGATCATCGAGGTCCACGATGACCCCTCTCCTGGCAAAAGTCCAAGGTTTGACCGCATCAGAAGTTTCACGAAGGACCCCCAGGCGCTCCATCAGCCACATGGTCAAAAGAAACGGGCTGCCCCCGTGCATATACCGCCTCCCTGTAGCCAACCTGTCAAGAGCATGAAAAGTCTCCCCCAGGATCAAGGGCACAACATCCCGGCCCGAACGGCAGTGTACAACCGCATCCAGCAAAGCTCGGTGACAGATCCCAAAAGAGTAAACCATGAACAAGGTCCCAAACATACAAAGTGCAAAGGCATCCCAATAGGCATCATCAATCAAGCCTAAACCCCTAAATCTATCAGGAAGACCAGAAATGTCAAAATGATCGGGACCACGGATCATACCTTGTGCTTCCTCCGGAGAAAGATGAAGAAGGTTGCAAAACATGTCAACGAAAGAGGCTCCTCCGGGCAAAGGAATTGCAATCTCTTCCACCTCGGGACCGCCAAGCAAAGCCCGGAATTCTTCAACAGTCGGGACTATTTCATTGTAAGAAAAGCAAAAGACATGCCTCCTTGTATCCCAAAAAGAAGCGGAGGCCCTCAAGAGATCATAGTCCGGAACCAATTCTTTGAGAGACCACAAGCACTTTACCTTGTATCTTTCTTCAAAAAATGACCTCCTCTCATGCATAATCTCCCTACACCACTCCTTGAACTTTTCAAAGAATGACATTTGGATTTCTTTGGACAATTTTAGAGAATTTTTGGGCATTTCCATGGCTTTTCTCTCTTCTCTCCCGAAATTCCAGTTTGAACTGGAGAAGATGAAGTTTCAGATGACATTTATGGCCAAAACCAGATCCAACCACCGAAATAAATGAAACCTGCCAGATGTCACCCCTATCCGCGCGGATGATAGTGTCATTACCAGAAAAAATCTGCAGCAGCTTAAACTGCTACACCACGGAGGAATATTTCGCTCGAAACCTGTGCAAAGCCTGTCCAAACAAGTTCACAGTTCAAAACCTTCACACCCTTGCCAAAAAACCAGGGCTCATGCAACGTTGCATTCATAATAGATAAAAAAAAAAGTAGGTAACAGAAATCCTAGATCATTACATCCCAAAAAAAAAAGAGAAGAGTGCATGAAAAATAAAAGTGTATCTGTCTAAATAGGTACAATCCAGAAATCAATCAGAGATAATCAGTCAGAATCATCAGTGGCTGGCCCTTTCCCCCGGTCCCTCTTGCGACTCGGGCCCGCTTCCTCAGTAGCCATGAATACCTCGGGCTCGGAATCATCGTCCTCATCTCCAGAGAGAGGCTCGCCTGGATCAACCGGTACGCCACGATAGGGCAAACCAAGATCCGCAAAGAAGTCATATCCGAACGTAAATGCATCGGATTCCTGGACATGCGAAGAAGACCCACCATGGTGCCAAACGTGCCCCTGCCCGTGCAAATCCCCGAGGATGACGTGGTCCGGAGGAAGCTCCATGCCGGGATCTATGAGAGGAGAGAGGGGAGTCTCGGTAGAATGCTCCGAAGGAATAGGGGAAGTCTCCAGCTCCACAGGCGCCGGCCAAGCGCATGTCTCGCTACGCACACAGCGGCCCACAAGCAACCATCCTCCGGAGGAACCTCTTTGCCCCAATCACACCTTCGTCGCCTTCTCCACAACCACGGCGGGAACTGCATGGAAACAAAAGCGTCAGAAATAAGTGATGCGAAAAATGATGATGCGAAAAGAAAAGAAGAAGAGACAGTAAAAAGCCGTACCTTCATATCCGGACGAGGCCGGAAAACTCGTGGGACCCGCTCAGGGATAGGGATCTGTACTCTCAGCCTGACCCCATCTTGGACATACGAAAAGTCCGATCGAGGGTATCGCACAATCCCCTCCACCTCTCTCTCAAGCACCTGGGGCATCCTCAGCCTCCTCAAGATAAATCGCGAATACTCCTCAATCGCCACAAACATCGAGAAGTGCTGGCCACCTCGATAGTCACCCCAGGTCTCCGAACGCTCAGACGGATGCATCATGTCGGCAGGAGGCTCCACCGGTGCCATCAGAGGTGCACCCTCGCCATACTGGCGCGTCACTCTCTCCCCCAGATAATACACATCATAGGTCAAACCTCTCAAAATCCTCCGCTGCACGGTCCATCTCTCGGCACCCTTCAGCTGCCCCACCTCGAAGCAGCCCCAGGGGTAGAACCTCATCCCCTCATCTGTCTCAGCTCTCGTCAAGGGCAGGCAATCCCTGTACTTAAGGGTCGTGAGCCCCCTGGAACCTATCTTCTCCCGAGCATGCTTGCTCCAGGAGAGCATGGCCGGATATGCCCCGATGTGCTCCGCCGGCTGTCGCCACATCGTGACGTGAAAGAACCCCAGAGCCCATACCTGCGAAAGGTGAAGATTACATCAACTAAGTGCGAAAAGAACAGTGCGTGCTTAAGGAAAAGAAAAAGCAGAAGCTTATACCCCCAGAGGGAACTCAAAGCACGTCGTAGAGCGACTGGCCTTCCGGCTATACCGATCGAGCAAAATATAGCTCACACCTGACCCTGCCTCTCCCCAAGACACCTCCCCAGCCATCTCCACATCCTCCAATGTCCTCAGCAAGGCGAACACCGCCGTCCCCTCGGCGTGTCCAAAAAGGGTGCTCGAAAAAGCAAACCATAGAAAAGCCCTGGCAATCTGCACAGCAGCCACTCTCTCATCCCCAGTCTCGTAACTCTCAATGCTCTCCACGATCTTCCCGTGGACCACAGCATACTCCATACCCATCCCCTTTTTGGGAATGGGGGTAAATCCCAGAAGATCCTGCAGCTCCAGGTCACTGTAGCCATCCCTCCACTCAATGCTTCGTCCTTTAAAGGACAGGCCCATGATCGCAGCGTAGTCGGAAGGTGTGACCGTGGCCTCGCCCCAGAAGAAATGGAATGTGTGGGTCGCGTCTCATCAGTGCTGTGCCAAAGCAAAAATCAGGCCCTTACTCTTAGGGAACTTGATCAACCCCCTTAGGCACTCGATGAACTCATACAAACCGGTCCCAATGACGATCTGTCTCGGACTCATCAAAACTCCTCGTCCCAAGACTGGAAGCCGGTCCCACAGGTCAACCACGGCCTCCACTGATCCTCGAGTCTTCAGCTGCTCCGTCACAAAACGATCTCCACCCTGCAATTAAAAAAAATGTCAAAAAAATTGCATTTGCATCAAAAAAAAAAGAGCATACACATGCAAATTCGGCAGCATAATGGCACATAATGGACTCAGCCCCATTTTTTTCTTGCACAAAAGAAAAGATTTTTCAGCAACCATCATTCATCATGCATAAAAGAAAAAACATGTCAACGGAAGTAAAAACTCCGTCCCTTTTTTCATGAAATAGCATGCATAAGCAATTTTCCACAATTCATTCATCCAATCAACGGAAACGAAAATCCGTCCCATTTTTCACAAAAAATCATACTTTTACAAAAAACATGCATGCATGCATTCATATCATTCAGGGAAGCATCATCTCATTGCAAAAATCCTACATGCAACAAAAAAAACCAAGTCCGTCTCGGATTCGGGAAAATTTTCATCATCTCATATTTCAAAATGGCAAAATGCCCATTCTTTTTTCAAACAAAATGCATATTTGGATTGCCCATAAACTCATTACAACATGCAAATCATCAAAATCAAGATTCAAGGTCCAAGAACACATTTTTCAAATTTTAATTACAATTTTCGAAATTAAAAAAAAATGGCAAAATGCCCATTTTTTTCAAACAAAATGCATATTTGGGTTGCCCATAAACTCATTACAACATGCAAATCATCAAAGACAAAATCCAAGGCCAAGAACATGACTTTCGAAATTTTCAAAAAAAATAAAAAAAAAGAAAAATCACAAAAATCAATTTCAAATGAAAAATCAACAAAGAAAATGGAGAGATTTGAAGTATACCGTGCGAAGACTCGGATCAGTGGCCCAATGTTGCCACGCATCGGGATATGGCTCCTCCGTAATCGATTGCGAAAGAGAGTAATGCCTCCTCATTCGAACGAGCTCTAATCGCCTCTCCGCGACCGGGCCGCGTCCTTGACCTTGAATGGCGACTCCCCCGTGTTCCATTGCTCAAAAATTGAAGAAAATCGGAAGATTTCGAAGCTCCTAGGGCCAACAATGGCGGATTTCGCCCTTCTCTCTCGTCTCTCTCTCGTGAAACTGGAAAATGGGGAAGAGGGAACCAAAAAGGCCACGACCTTTATTTAAAACCAGTCTGGGATGCATTCCCCTCCGCGCGGACCAAATTGAAGTGGCAAAAAGACTATTTTGCCCTTTAAAATTCCATGACTCTGCAGTTTAGTCCTCAACTTAACAGAGTTAACCAGAGTTAACCAAAGTTAACCCCCTTTTCAAAAAAGCT